>WYDI02008739.1:0-16511 GCA_009867235.2 Psittacus erithacus | reverse complement strand
TTGGGTGGTGTGGTCAGAGCATTTGCCAGTGAAGACTGAGGCAAAGAAGTCATAAAGAACCTCAGCCTTCTCCAAATCCCGGGTAGCCTGTTCTCCCGATAGCTTCCAGAGGGGGCCTACGTTGTCCCTAGTCTGTTTTTTATTCACTAAGTACCTACAGAATCCCTTCCTGTTATCTTTAACATCCCTAGCCAAGTTTATTTCTAACTAGGCCTTAGCTTTCCTAACCTAGTCCCTAGCTTCCTGGACAACATCCCTGTATTCTTCACAGCCCGCCTGTGCTTGCTTCCACCTTTTATAAGCCTCTTTTTCACCTTGAATTTTCCTCAGCAGCTCCTTATCCATCCAAGGAGGTCTCCTGGCCCTCCTGCCGCACTTCCTTCTAGTTGGGATGCAACACTGCTCAGCTTGTAGTAGGTGATCCTTGAATATCAACCAACAGCCTTGGGCCCCCCTGCCCTCTAGGGCTATATCCCAAGGAACCTTACTAAGCAGGTTCCTGAAGAGCTCAAAGTCTGCTCTCTGGAAGTCCAGGGCAGTGAGCTTGCAGCACGCTCTTCTCACTGTCCTGAGGATCTCAAATCCGACCATCTCATGATCCCTGCAACCAAGGCTGCCCTGGGGCGTCACATTTCCAACCAGCCCTTCCCTGTTGGTGAGCACGAGGTCAAGCATGGCACCTCTCCTTGTTGGCTCCTCTATTACTTGCAGAAGGAAGTTGTCTTCCACGCAATTGAGGAACCTCCTGGATTGCTTATGCCGGGCCGTAACGTCCCTCCAACAGATATCAGGGTGGTTGAAGTCCCCCATGAGAACAAGGGCCTGCCAGCGTGGGGCTGTTCCTATCTGTCTATAGACTGCCTCATCCACAGAGTCATCTTGATCAGGCGCCCTGTAACAGATTCCCACAGTAATGTCTCCCTGGTTGCCAGGCCATCTCCAGAGACAGAAATCTAGAGCCTCAGCACCAGAATCTAGCACCTTCCACTCAACTTGCTACACCCCACTTAGTGAAATTAAGAGGACTGAACAAACACAGGAAAAAATTTTAACAGGTCCAGAGAGAGAAACTGGGCTAACAGCTCATTGCTCCTCTCACTGCAAGTTCCACGTCTCTGCTCCTCAGCTTTCAAGCATCCTTCTGCAAAGTGACCAGCTGACTAATATTTTGTTTATACCCAGAATAGTTGCTCCTATCAATAATGAATGGATGGAGCATCAAAATTCCTAAATAATAATTAAGAAAATAAAAAAAAAACCCACAACAAAAACCAAAACAAAACCATGTCATTCACTGAAATTTACCAAAATATGCCAAGATGAAACTTCTAATTCAAGACGTACCTGTAGATGAATGTCATTTCATTTGGTGTAAGTCATCTAAAAGTTGTCCAGTAGTTTAGCCGTTAATTTTCTTTTAGGAAGGGAGGTAGTGGAAAAAAGCAGGGCTAGCCATCAGGCTTCAGTTCAGCAAGGTTTAGGAACATTTTTAGTTAGATATGCACTGTTCCAGAGCTCCAGGCAATACTCGAATCCGAAAAAAGCTCCTGATATGGAGTGAGAAACACAAAATAATAAGTAAATTAGAGTTCACACTAAGTGTAAGCAGTGAAAGAGTCACCAGAAATAGCAGTCACTTCTTTTCAGATGTTGATTGGAAACAGGAAATAATTTGCAATGTCTACTGTACTCCAATATTTTAACATTTGTAAGAAAAGTTAATACTTCTTGTTGGGAAGAATGATAGCTAGGGGTGAAGGAGAAAGATGGCGAATATTCCAAAGTATTCATATTTTCAACTGATCAGCCAGTTAAGTAACACAGGGAGTTAATGAAATTAGTTCTTTCTGAGAACCTTCCCCCTCTTTCCTCCAGAGACTATCACAACTACAAAGATGGTGTTACAATTTTATTGTTTTTTCCAGTAAAATCTAACAGTGTTCTTTTTATCAAAACCTCATCATTTAGAAATCACAGACCAGGACGCTTTCTGTTAATAGTAGCACACTCAGTTGCGCACATGGAGAATAATGTACAACAGAGACATCTCATCATCTATATTCTATAGCCAGAGCGGTAGAATGTAGAGAGTAGTGTTGGTAAAAGGTGTTTTCTCAGTACTCTTCTTCTCAAATAACAATACCGTTAGGAGAAGTTGTTTACTAGAATATCACTATAAACTATCAAGCAGGAGATATGAACATAACAGCATTATTATCAATTTATAATCTTTAATGAGTTTGAAGCATATTACGTGATGCATGCACATATCATAAAACTGTAATAATCACAAATAGACCATTGAGAAGTTTGGATAATTCTGAAACTATACATGATTAGCAAACTGTAGCCTCAGTTTTGAAATTAACCATGCTGTATGTGTTCTGTTGAACACTTTCAGCTTGATACCTCTCTAGGCTTCAACAAGCAACATGTAATAATATGAGATGCTGTACCTTACTGGCCTTAGTTATCAATAGCTAATAAATGCCAAGGACATGCTTCTACCAGTTGATGCAAAAGGTAACCAAGGGTTAATAAGTGCCAAGAATCACATAAAAGCAGTACATTGCTTGCCAGATTACTGAAGGTTAAAAGTGGAAAATTTAACTCTACCACTAAAAATATTAAAGATACAGTGTATTTCCAAGATCACCATCATTCACATCCCTGCTGCTTCTGCAATGTGCATTACAAAAAAAGCAATAAGCTTCGCTCAGGTTCATAAAAATTGAGATGTTTTGTATGGAAATGGAGATAAATATGTAAATATGGAACTTATCTGCTCTGTATTTATAAAAAGTATGCACTTTTTTGAACCTCTAACTTGACACAAAGATTATATTCTGATAGCTTTTACCTGCCATATGTACACAGCTTAATGAGAAAATACTTGTGATGAGCAGTGTAATGAAGAAGCTATGCCCATGGTATTTTACCTATTTGGATTATGTGTATAAATAGACAATAATTTTAAAAAGGTCATTCAGAAAATTCATGGTAGTATAAAAACCAGAATCTATCCTGTAGTGTTTAAGAACTCATCAGATATGAGATTACACAGTCAAGACAAAGAACAGAGAACAAGGAATTCTTTGAAATACAATTTAATTAGATAAAAGAGTACATATCGTCTAAAAATAGATTTTCCAAAGAAAGCTATTGTAATGCCCATATTATAGAAGGAAAGCCAATGCACACAGAAATAACAAAACCAGAATGCCAACAGTATACAGAATTATTCTTGCGTCCCAACTCAGAATTTTAAATATTGCAATGCCTTTTCAATGGCTCATAAGCAGGAAAACATGCTTGTATCTCTATTATATCTTCAACTTTAAAATCACAGTGTTTATGGAAGGAAATTCAGTTTCACAAGTCATTTGTTAGGACTTTAAGTCATACAGATCACCTGCTGTGCACCTGAGCACACAACTTACTCACAGTCAGCTCCATGGCAAGTTTCCCAAAACAAGATGGCAACTGTATGTTTGGAGCTTATTTTAAATAACACTAAAATTACTGTAGTACTATATTGATATAAAAGTACAATATTTATCTAACTTATGCTTGAACTGTACAACATAACAATACAATTTCTCCTCTCACACAGAAAATATTCCTTGTAACAATGGTTTATAACCATCCATAGTACTAAAACAACACTCTTCTTGTGGTACATATCTGTCTTGGCCAACAGAGAGAGTTTGACTTCTCATGGCATCAGTACTTAAATTTCCTACATATAGTTATTATCCATTGCTTTCTGACAAGAATAATAAAATTTAAATTATATACAGTGATTCCGAATCCAAGCCCCTTTCTCCCTCTTGCCATGGAAATATATATTTCCTTCCAAATATATCCACTCAAGGTATAAAAAATAAATTACATGTCTGACATTGTGTGTATGGATTATACTTTTTTTTTTCAGTTCTGCATAGACTGATTAACCACAGCTCAACAAAGAATAAAGACAATAAAAGTGATGTAAACATCTTCTGTATTTCCTGTTACAAAACTGTACTTACAAATGGATAAGCATTGCCATTGAACTTTTCCTATTTAATCCAAGGACTATTTGAAGGCATTTTGCATTTCTCTGTCAGATCATGTTTGACTTTATGCCATTTATATATCTGAATTTAAAATGTTATCCTAAAGTCACCTAAGAGGTAATGGGTGTTTCCAGCTTTTATACTAAAGCAAGGAGATGCAAGAGCTTTAACAATCCTAGTCATTGACATTTACAGCTATGGACTTTGTTTTTAATACAGGGCAGTGAGCAATGTACTTAAGGCATCAGAAAATGGTTTATAGCATACACTAAAGGTGAATCACTTTTTGACTAGATTTATTAGCTAGAGGAGCTGCAATCTCAAGAGGAAATTTAGCCAGTTTTAACCCAAGTAGTGCTGCCTCTTATAGGTATTTCCTTTGAAATTCTCAGCAGAACTCGGGCATCTAAAATGTCCTACTCAGGGATGCTGCTTTTTTTTCCCAGCTGGTTTCTGCCACCTTGGGTAATGGCAGAGTACTCATTAATAAACTAATTGATTTTTATTAATTATCTGTGGTGTAATCTTTTTCACTGATTTTTCCTCTAGTATCTAAGCTTATTAACTGCAAACACACATCCAATATATAATTAGTCCTGAAGTAAAAGCGGACTCAATGACACTCATTGATTTTAAAACCAAATACATATATATATATACAAAAATCTACATTTTGAAGTGTTATTTCCAAAATAAAAATAAATGAGTATCTATGACAAAAATTCAAGACTAAAAAGGAGAAAAAGGATAATTTAAGAATACCCTCACATAAACTGACCTATTAATGCAAAATTCCCACTGCAAAATTTAATACACAGATTTTTAATAAAACCATGCTAAACAGCAGAGACTAATAAATGCTACCAATATTATAATGAAATACTTCTGCCCGTATTATTGTTGCTTTTCAAGATTTTCTTCTAACATATGTAATAGACAATCTATTAATTAGATATAAAATGCATTTAAAATGCATCATCTCGACATTTGCATTGTGTAGTCATAGGACAAGAGGTGATGGGTTCAAACTTAAACAGGGGAAGTTTAGATTTGATATAAACAAGAAGTTCTTTACTGTAAGGGTGGTGAGGCACTGGAATGAGTTGCTCAGGGAAGCTGTGAATGCTCAATCCCTGACAGTGTTCAAGGCCAGGTTGGACAGAGCCTTGGGTGGCATGGTTTAGTGGAAGGTGTCCCTGCCCATGGCAGGGGTGTTGGAACTTGATGATCTTAAGGTCCTTTCCAACTCTAACTATTCTATGATTCTGTTCTAAGTAAATTATCAACATATTATGCACCAATCAGAGTAGATATTTTGGAATATCTATCTGACCTTTATGAAACTAATTTCAGCAAGCCCAGCCCAGATTTATTAATTCTTATAAAAGGAATAGCACCTAATAAAAGACAGTGACAGAGGCCAAATAATGGGTTCACACTTCGGCTTATTCTTCTTGGCTGTGCGGCCCTCAGCCTTTTTTTTGTGGAAAGCACCAAACCAAAGAACCCCCCGAAAAAATCCCACTAGAAATAATAAAAACTTATACTGATGCAGGCTTCCTTCCTTCTTTGTCCACAAAAAAATCACTCATTAGAAAGAGGATTTAAGTCTTACTGTATAACACTGTCACACCTCTTCATTGTAAACCAAGCAGGAGTTTAGGAAGCTATTGACAGTAAATGAGGCAATCTTCAATGCTTTCAATGTCACATGAAGTCTCACACCCACTACAACAAATTCTTTTAGTTATTTCAAGCAAATAATTCTGATTTCTGTTATGTTTTTCTACACCCCTGATGCGTTCCTGCTATAATTTAACATTTTAGTTATTTTACTAGATCTTTCAGAACTATCATAATGTCTTAATATTAGCTTGTTGCAAGTTTTAAACTTTCATGTTTTACTTTCAAAACACAGTAATTGGTCAGACACCACACGACATTGTTTTTGTTGTTTGACTCAACAAATGTGCAAAGGTCTAAGAATATGGATGGAACTTTTTATAATTTATATAAATATATATATATACACACATAAAAATTTCAGTTTATATACATGTTCACAAAAGGAGGTTTGTATAAACATATACCACAATAAACACTATTAAACTAGGCATAGAAGCCCCAAAAAGCCCTCAACCAACCACCCCCACCCCAAACAAAACAAACCAACCAACCAAAACCAGTGGGAAAAACATCAAACTGATTTAAATATTTGACTGATTATTCACATAAAATTCTCTCAAAATCCTAAAATCATTGTAGAAGCAGTTGATGTTACAAGTAAAATAAAAATAAAAGGCTTGATCCTGAACTGCAAATGAAACACTAAACAATGAATGTTAGGGTCAAGTAAGGTCAGTGAGATGGAGAAGACTCAAGTTAAGGAGAATCTACTAGTAGCACAACTCCTGTTCATCCAGCTAACAGATGCATGGTATGCAGGTGTTGTGAGAAAAAACAGTGCAATTTTGTCCAATCCATACACTGTTTAGTAAACAATACTCAAAGTGACATCCAAGATTAGCATGCCCAGAAGGAATTATCAGAAAAAACAGTTCTCCTAGACTAGACTAATGACAATGCCTAGGTCACATTATCATTTATGTGTGGCTGGCAAGTCAAGGCTGTCCCATTTCTGTACCTCCATAAACCTGTTCAAAATCAGCCCAACACACAAAACAGATGCTGTATTAAAAAAAAAATAAAAAAAATTTGAGTCATTATCTACATAATGAAACTCCAGCACCATAGTGACTATCATAATTTCTGTGGCATACTCCAGAATCTCCCTTCTAAAAATTTGATAAGAATTTTCAGCTAAGACTTGTCATTGTATCGTTTGAGGATGTTCAAGTTTCTGCAATTACTGGGATTTCTGAAAATGAGTTCTGCTAAAGTGAGTTATTATGATTGGAGTATATCTGGATGATTTAATTTTCAGTATATGAACTTGTAAATGTTGGTTCTCCCCTCCCCATACCAAAATATGTTAAAATATGCTTACTAAAGCATAACTAAATAACTAAAATATTTATTACAACAGAAGAAATACACTCTGTGAATTAGCCTTCAGAGAAGGTTGTGGCAACACTTCTAAATACCCATTTTTTTCTGTCAGTACTTACATTGTTTTAAATCCTTACTTCACCCCAGAAATTGTGCCAGTCCCATTGCAGCAACTTTTAAATAAGACTAAAACCATCACCCACAAAAATTTGCTATATGCTAGGCCAAACTCTGTGTACTGTTAGATAGATAAAACAGATAAACCGGTATGTGACATGAGAGATACATGCAAATTTTAATATGCAAAACACTGATGCATCTAGAGACTAGGTATTATACTCATTGCATAGCACCTGCTTTTTTCCAGTGTTTTCACTCAGCTGATTTTTACTGTCAGAAGCAAATTCCCCGTATCTTGAATATTCAGCAGAAACTTCCCTTAACAGCTGAAAAATAGAAAAGGGTGGTACTTCTGCTACACATAAGGAAGTCTTGGTTACTTAAAAACTTTCACAGTTACATGCTTCTTCATAAAGGGCTCCATATGTTCTTTGTGCTCCTCTGAAAAAGGAAGGTAAACACTTCATTCCAGACACATTGAATACCCCAAGGGATACAGCAGGGTTTAAAACTACATGATGCAAAAGCATGAACTCAACATTTAAACAGCTATAGCATGCTGGCAAAAATTACCCTCTTCAGCATTATTAGCTAAGCATCTTCCAATATGATTCTACAGGTTAACATACGCGCTGGGGACTGGAAATCAATCTGACAATCATCTCTATTTTAACCTGAGAGGATTTAAGCAAACTGAGATCTGACAGATACTTATGGATATTGGGAGAATTACACTAACAACTAAAGGGAATGTTAAAGATGTCAAAGGAGTTAGCCCAGTCAAACAGCTCATACCTGTATCTTCCTCTACAGCACGAACATAAGCACAAGTTTTATAATGAGATGACCCTGACCTGCCACATTCTTTTGCAAATGACTACTGCCTTAATTATTTGCATCTGTGAACTCAAATGAAAATACTTAAGGATATATCAATATGCTCATAAATCATCTGCAGGCAATAAGTAGTCCAGCATAGATAATTAGAGAATTTACGGAAGGCTTACTCCCTCTGTTTATCTGCTTATGACATTTGCGGTACAGCCCTAACAGCAGGATAATTACTAGATTTATTCATCAAACAAAATCACGCCTTCTGGGAATGCACAGTGACTCTGGTTTTAGGACTAATAAAGACATTTTTCACCAAAACTCAAGTACTAATTTGCTCAATAACTAGCTGCAATAAGCTTTTATGGAAGCACTCAAAGAAAAAGCTTGGCACCAGCGGGCAGATAATTAAAGGTGCAGTATCCCCATACAAAAGTCTCTGAACAATTCCCTGACCATATTAAAATTTAATTGTTGAATGTTAATTGAAAAAAAAAATAAGTCACTACTGTTCTCTCTGTTTCAGTAATTATTCTTCTCATATCAAAACATGTATCTACATGCATAACACAAAAGAAAATCTGTAATATTCTTAAAAATTATATTTTCATTGATTGCCAGTAACACCAAGCAAACACAAAGGAAAAAAAAGCCTCAGTTCTTCAATTTAATTTTCAGTAAAATTGGTAAAAGAATTTTAAATATCTGTGGAAGAATGTGGGCACAGACTAGTACACTGCATGAGCACCCAAGTAAACAACTACTTCTCTTATTGCACTACAGATAAAAAATTTCCAACACAAAGTAAAAAAGGGAAGCATAAATCCCACGCTACTTGATCAAAGCAACACAGGTTGTGTAGTTCTTACTGTTGCAAAAGTTTGAGGAAGCTGTATAATCTAAACCTTAGCCCAGACTCCCTCCCCAACCAGTCACTCACAATTTCTTAATCTTAACCCATTTTCTGAATTTCTAGCGTCCAATTTAAAAACCCAGAAGCCTTTGAAGTGTAGGAGTTAACAATAACTCCTTCTTCTCATTTTCTAAGAAATGATAAAGGAATGTTCTACAGCACTGACCAGACAATGGACATTCTGCATGCATGCTGCTCTCAAAATTTTGCTTTTTGGGAGAGGATGGGTGCTGCCTGAGACACTTAACTTTTACCGTACCAGAATGCAGCACAGCCCTAGGCCAACTCTCTGCTGCAGAGAAATGATGAACTACACAAAATGCAGACTTTTAAACTCATATTTAATTGTTTAATGTCATGGCTCTTGGTAGAGCATTGTTGCTTGAAAAATAAATTGGGTAATTCAATTAAATGGCTACAGAAGATACATCATATCAGATGTAGAAAGGCACTAACCCCAGCTTGAACTTGACGTCCCACATCGCTTCACTTATTTGACAAATGGATTCTTGAAAATAATTGAAACACATGGCTGCCAGCATAGGTCAATAATACTTTTTTGCCATTCAGCCTCTTAACAGCTTCCATTTTTTCTTTCACTGTGCCATTCAGGGCAAAGATTGCATTTGCCTGGTAAATCATGCAAGCATTATTACTAAAATGGGACTAAATGCAATGAAAATGGACTACATAAAAGTAATGGCACTTAAGTAAAAGGAAGACCATCTACTAGGGCAAACACTAAATGTCAGAGTTAAATACTATATGACATTGCTTCCATTATAAATTTGTATTATAGATGTAAGAAGGCAAACTCGCTAACTATACACATACTACCATTTGTGTAGCTAAGCTATCAAGTGTTTACAAGACAGGAAAACCAGTGAAAGACGGTTCATATATTAATCAGGTTAGGGTATTTCATGTATTTTATTTGGTTTGCATTAAGCAGCCAGCATACAAATGCATAGTATGTTACAGATATAAAAGAGATGCCTTATCAAATTACAGCTTCTTGTAGTGGCAGAGAACACTACAGCTTTCTGGAGGAAGACATTTCATTGTTTAGAAAAGTCTTCGGAGTCACAGATGGCAGAAGTATTAATCAAAAATATAAATCCTCCAGAAAAAAAAACCACACTTCTTGGGGCTGAGGAAGTTTAATAAGGCCTGGAGTATGAAGAGCTGTAGTGGATATCATATGCTTTTACACACATCAAGAGACTCCATCCCCTAAAAGTGATAATTATATAGCTGATGATTATTAAGTGAAATGTCTGTGATCTATTGGCTAACTTGGAAGTCTTAAACAAGAGTTGGGCATCCAGATAAAGTTAATTGCACACTACCTGTGAGGTTGAGCAGCATGTGGACAATTAGTTAACTGCAAGCTCATGCACAGCCTGGACATGTTGCGTGGCCATACCACATCCTACAGAGGATAGGCAACCCAGCAGTGTTCGGCCACCCATATGCAGACCCCTACAGTCACATCCTCCGTACATCTTCCCAAACTGGCATCCCTCCCTGCAACTGCTTCTGTTGGGAAATACGCACTACCTTGAGTAAGATAACCTGAACTTGAGTAGCAACTTCTTACTAGAGTGATTTACTCAATGATTCATAGAAGGAACACACCAAAAACTGTAGCAGATGCAGTCAGCATGCTGCCTTAGTGCTTCTTTGATTTTGTCTGGTTCCTCAGTTGCTTACAATTTTGGCTCAGATTAGTTAAATCACTCTATGAAAAATACAAGTACTGTTGAGGGGTTTCTATAGGTTTGTCTAACTTAACAATTAAACATACATTAAAAAAACCCAAACCAAATCTGAACACTGAAAAGCAAACAAACCCAACCCAACCAAAAAAAAAAACCCCAAACAAAAACTAAAGAAAATAATACAGAAAATATCCTCTGTGTACCAGCTTCATCTTCTATTCCCACACTTTGAGAAAGGCTTTCATTTCCCCATAGCTCCGAGCCCACAGTTCATTCTTTCAAATCCCACTTACAAGAAATTAAGTTTCAGCAGCCTTTTACCACTAAGACTCTCACTCAGACTTTGGACTTCATACCAAGATTTTAATATACTAATTCAACTATATAAAGTTATAGGTAATATTCTTAACTTAGATCTAGGGGAAAAAAATTTAAATCAACTTTCTTATCTGCCTTCCTCCCATCAAGACTGCAGTTTTTCATGCTTCTTACCTACTTTATCATCACATTTGTATGTTCCATGACTAGTAACGTCACACTTCTACATCTAAAAATGTTGTTGCAGCTGCTGAAGAACTTTCAGTACGACTTTAAAATACACTTTAAAATGATATGACACTATAGCTAACATAGCAAAACCAGTTTAACATAGCCATAGTCTATGTGTGCAAATAAAAGGAAACTATGAAAGTATCAATAAATGGCAAGTAAAATATAAAAATGAGTTTTAAGGGAGACTGATCAGAAGTTATTTAAAAGTATTTTCAAAATGCAATTAAAGTGTTGTCATCCTAACAAACCTAATCTTAAATTTATGAAAACCTTGAATTCTTGCTTTAGGATTTTGGCTTTATGTTTTGTGTGGTGCTTAAAACAATAGTTTTATCATTTTAGATAACATTTATTGTATCACAGTAAATAATAATTTTCTGGGGATTGTTTCCAAGGGAAACCTTGAATTCTCCAAAATTAAGCTTTGCCAGCAGCAGTCCCAGCTTGAAGCTCACTGTTCAATTGTCTACTCTTGCACAGTTTCAGCACAGACTGCACAGGATGTATTTGCTCAGCTGAAGTTCAGAAGATAAACAATATTTTTTTCCTTCCTCAGAAAATATCGAGTTTTCTGTGCCTTAAAGAAAACATTTTCTTAATAAATGTATATCTTCCTGAGCTGTCCTCCCTCTTATTCAACATATACCATCACTGCTGTCAGATAAATCGAAATCAACAGAAAATACAAAATAGTGCAAAATCAGTGTTAAGTCTCATGCTCTGCCTGACTCCCATTATCCTAGTCTCCAGTTTTAATATTTTAAATTATTATCAAATCCTTAGATAGATAATAAAGGATTAGTCTTGCAAATTAGTGACAGAATGAGAAGAAAGTCCTGGTCAGAGCTTCCAAAATGTTGGAAGAGACAAACATGTAAAAAACATGAAGGTACATGGAAATCTGTTTCTTATGATGCAGCTTACTACTTAAAGCCACTTATATGATCATTCAGTAATTTAGGGAATTCAGAAAGGCAGCTGACAAGGAAAGGAATGAAGAGGAAAAGGATGAATCACTGAGCGTAACTTCATTCCTACTGTGTAATCTCGTGAAACATAAGTACCTTTGTATATTCATCAGCCTCGTTGTTTCCCACAACAGTTCCCTTAAGATAGTTAAGAAACAATTAACACAAGCCATTATTTGAGAGGAAATAGCAAACCAATATTTTTCCTTGCAAATATTATAAATTTTTTCTTTATTCTTATGCTCTCTAAAATAAAATACAACCAGTTTTGTACAATTCCTATTCAAAATAAACTTGAGAAGTCTAATTGTGTTGTAGCTGCATATTTTTAGACTATCAGCCAAATATCTGGAGGGGGTGGCACATGGAAGGGGTTATGTATTATTGTTTGCTTGCTTACAAAGGGAATTTTGATAGTTAAGTGTTACCAGCCCCAAGCTCAATTTTAGCATGGTATTTCAAAACTCTTAAGGCTTACTTTTCCCAATTAAGGATTATGGAAACAGGCCTGGTGAGCCTAGAGGGTTCTGAATTGTGTTTGTCGAACATTAAGCAAACATGGGTATCTCCAGGCTCACAAAGCTCTGATAAAACTATGTGTATATAATTAGGTCAATCAACAGGAAACATTGTGATATATGTCAGAGGTAGTTTCATAACAAACAGCACATAGAAAATACCAGTTACTCACTGATATTTCAACCAATTCAGCTACAACTAATATTAAAAAAATGTATCTTTGTGAGGCAAAATAATATCCATATCTCAATAATATATTTTTGCATAGCTTTCTGCCAAATAATCTCCATGAACATTCTCATCTGCAAACCAAATATCCTCAGCATGCTACCAGTCAATTAGGTGTGTATTTATCCTTAAGTTTTTAATTTATGTCACTTGGGATACAAGTCAATTTTCCTAATTAGAATATATCCATCAAGATTAGAAAGTAGGCTGGGGCAAATTTATATTGGATCAGTTTAGAAAAAGATAAATTTGCATAAAGTACATTATATGCTAATACAATATTTAGGTTTATTTTTCAAAGGTCAGAATTCGACGTTTCCCATGCTGGTATTTCTCTCTTAGACATGAAAATTAGATCCTTAGCACGAGCCTGGCCTTGTTACTGACTATTTCATTGCATCAAAGTATCAGTTTCATGAAGAAACAATTTTAAGATTAAGTATAGATATGCTCACAGTGAAGCATATTTTTGAACTAACTGATGAGATTTTCTCCACTGACAGTCACAGGCATTTTAAAATGTGCATATAGAAAAGGTATGTCATAAACTTCGCTTCTTAAGAAAATATTGAGAGTACTACTGTAAGAATGAAGGATGAGGGGGCATTTGTACCAGTATTTCAAGTTCAATCTGTATCAATGAATAGACTGCAAGGCACCTCAGGAGGCTATTCACAAAGTCTAAGTTAGGATGATATTCTGGAAATCACCTTAAGGGCCACTCTCTCCATTAACACTAGATCAGACAGCTAATTTAGCTGACTAAACTAGGTGCTAAATTTAAATATGAATAGCCCTCAAGGAACAGATACAATGTTACCTGAAAAACAACCTCTTACACTCTGTTAGAGTCAAAGCTATACTGCCAGGAAGTGTAGTCAAAAATTCCAACTCAGCTTCTGAAATCTAGTGTATATGCCCCTCACTCAGGTGGACTGTGTATTTCAGGGAAAAGACCCTTCCTCCATGAACCCACCTTAGACATGTCTTTCATTTAGAGGTATTATTTTGCCAAAGTACAGATGAGAAGGTGTAATGCTAACTCTCCTTCCCCCTCCTTTCTTTCTGTCGGGCCAAAAACAGTTCTAACTCACCATGTAATCGATTCCTGTAGAAACTTTTGTCTATTCCATTTCTTGGGTAAATCTAAATGGATCAAAACACAAACCTTGCCATTTACATCTTATGAGAAGTCATCCCCTAATCGGGACTGTTCTCTCCCTCATTTTGACTCTAACATTGCCCCTAATTTTGCTCCTAGTTTCAAGTTTCGGGTATCTATATGTATCTCATCACTCAGATGAGCACAGTCCTACTCGGTATTGCAGAGCCCTGAAGCTAACATAAATGCACTTTCCCAACTCACTTCTATCAGCTGAATCACCATCAGCACCATGAAGCATATTCAGAAACACCTTCCCCTCTTGGAGTAAACTTTTCTTTTTTGTGATAGTTTTTTTTAACTCTGAGCTTGCTGACACAACCTTTATGCTGTTATAAAAAAAAAGATAAAAACTCATTGCTAGATTGGAGAAAAATTATGTGCTTACCTGTAAAGATAAAAAACAGGTTGAGGAAACAGCAGCTGCACTAGAGTAATGAAGAACGATGCAATTTTCAGAAAAAAAAAAATCAAGCTATGTTTTGGGCTGCTGTAGTGCAGGAAGAGTAGAAGCAGTAGAGTCATTGGCATTGGAATTCCCCAAAATAAAAACGCTGCTGTCATAGTACTGTTATGATATTTATCTAGAGATGGCTTACTACAGTAGAAACCCTTGACTACAGGGCTAACATATTTTAGATACCACACATTAAAAATCACTGCTGTTTGCAATAGAATAAAAAATAATCTGACAAAAGCCTTCATTGTCTGCTTCTATGAGTTAATCTCACTTTTACTGGGACAAACTAAAGATATACTCAAACTAGGATAGGCGTTCTGTGCATTGCACTTAGAGACCTCTTCAGAAATTTGTAGAACAATTCCCGCTTTATGTTCAAAAACACATGAGAGAGAAACTACATCACATTCATTTCCACTGGGCAGATATAGTTGTGATTTCTCTGTAGGAATCAGGTTTTCCTCCTTTTGTATTATAGGTATGTATTTGCCATTAGAAAGGCTTTCTATCCCCCCCCCGTAACAGAGATTACCAGCAATTACAACACTAACTGGAATTGGGTTTCTGATATTTGAGTATAAGTTGCATTCTGGTGGTTATTACTGCTGTTTTGGTAGTGTTTTTTAAACACTGGGGAACAGGTGACTCCAGAGGAGATACCCATATTCTGAAAGAGTTAAAGCTGTTTGAACTTATGAAATCTATATCTCATTCCTGTAATGAACAGTATTGTTTATTGCAAATCTTTGTATTATGCTCTTCCTCTATTATTGCAAAACTTTGTTAATAATTGGATTGTCAGAGAATGGGAGCATTCCAGCGTTAATTATGTCTTATTGGCTAATTTGACTGGAGGCATTTTAATATTGTTTCAGTTATGCCAGTAATCTTTTCAACAGAAGACTCTCTCAAGTGGCCTTATGACTGTGCTGGTTATCAGCTAACTCTCATCCAAAAGATTCACCCATATCTTTTGATTGGTACCACAACCAGTTCTCAACAAAGCCTGATTACTGCTTTGGCATTTCTTAAAAGCTCTAAAGAATGGCCATCATTGTTTTTCATAAATGTCCCCACATCCAGGCTCGTCCTTATGGCACCTGTCTGCTGAACTTGTCCTTCCAAGCTCTGGCCAGTTGAACCAAAATGCATGGGGCACTCTAAGACTTCCCAACTCTGTTTGGAAGACGAAATAAAATTAAATAAATAAATACCAGTAGCTAAATTGTAAACCACTGTTCATGAAAGTGATTTTCTGCTGAAGGCAGTGATTCCAGGATTATTATTGCAGTGATGACATCTCCTACTGCGGGATTGGCAAATACAAATCTAGCAGAGGCAGTGCAACGTCTTTTACAGTGCAATCTTAATGAGAAACAAGTGTCCTAGTTTAGAAAAAGAAGGACATAGCCTTAACAATATAACAATAGGGATGGGTAGTCTACATTTAAACTTTGAAAAAAATTAATTTAAATTCTTGATTAGGGCATAAAAACAGGTCTATAGAGATATGGGTTCTACCCTAATCAAATATCTCCACGAGAACAAAACCAATGAGCCTGCTTAGTACTTACTTATATTTTAAAAACTGGAATTTACTCTTGTGACACTGAAAATCTCCTAATTCATATCAAATTCATGGAAACTTTCACTTAGACCCATAAAGAGCCTAAAGCTTTTCACAGTCTAACCCCAAGGCCAATTAAAAAAAAAAAAAAAAGCCGCTAATGTTTGCTTTTTCTAGCTTACTTGCAGAAAAGTTTTCATCTGCATCACATCAAGAGAGAAGAATCAGACACAACCCTCCAAAAACCATGTATGAGTGCTGGAAGTGGCTCTCTGGTAGCATAAAAACCAGAAAACAAATTTAAACCATCACTGAATCGCTGAGGCGAGCAGCTCGAGAGAGGCCGCCTTCAACACCTGAGCAGGGGAAGCTCAGCGCCCAGGAGCCTCAGCTCAGAGCTACC
>WYDI02008738.1:0-131621 GCA_009867235.2 Psittacus erithacus | reverse complement strand
CGCCTCAGCACCCTCCCAGGGAAGAGCTTCTGCCTAAGAGCTCATCTCAGTCCCCCCTCTGGCAGGTTAAAGCCATTCCCCTTGTCCTGTCCCTACAGGCCCTTGTCCAAAGGCCCTCTCCAGGTTTCCTGTAGCTCCTTTAGGCTAAAGTGAGTTCCCATCGTTTACAACACCGGTCGTTACCGGGGGCCCTTTGGGCCGGTTCCGGACGGGCGCCAGGGGGAAACAACGGGAGCTCCCCACGGCCCGCAGCCGTTGGCGCCTCACGTTGCCCGGGAAACCGTCCCTCACCGCCCCCCCCGGTCCGCTTCCCGCCACCGAGCTGCGCGCGGCCGCTGAGGGGAGCGGGAGCGGAGCGGAGGCGGGGCGGCGGCGATGGTGGCGGCCGGGAGCGAGCCGGCTGCGAGTTCGGGGCAGCCATGTGGTGCCTGCACTGCAGCTCCGAGAGGACCCAGTCGTTGCTGGAGCTGGAGCTGGACAGCTGGTAAGACGCTGCCGCGGGCTGGGGTTAGGTTTGAGCCGGGGGGAAACAACGGGAGCTCCCCCCCCGGCCCGCCTCGGCGGCGGCTCCGTCCTGTCACACACAAAGGGCTGCGCCCGCCGCTGCCCGGCCTCGGAGGTGGAGGCTGCGGGGAGCTGTAAGGGAGGGGAGCCGGGCGGAGCGGCCGCGGGGTCACCCCCCTTTGTCTGAGCGGTGGCTTCGTGGCGAGCGTGTTGTTCAGGGGCTGGTGCCCTGGGTCGGAGCGAGGGGGGAAGAACTGCGCTATTGTAGAGCCATAGAACTGTAGCAAAAATCAGACTGGAAAAGATCTTTAAGCTCATCCAGTCCAACCGTTCCCCAGCACTGCCAAGGCCACCACTAACCTATGACACTGAGGGCCTCGTCTACACGGTGTGTGAACACTTCCAGGAACAGTGACTCCAGCAGTGCCCTGGGCAGCCTGTTCCAATGCCTGAGCACCCTTTGGGGAAGGAATTGTTCCTCCTCTCCATCTAAACCTCCCCTGGCGCAGCTTGAGGCCGTTTCCTTTTGTCCTGTCGGTTTTTCCTTGAGGGAAAAGACCGACCCCACTTCACTACAAGCTCCCTTCAGGTAGTTGTAGAGAGCAATAAGGTCCCCCCTTGAGCCTTCTCTTCTCCAGACCAAACCCTCCCTGTTCCCTCAGCCCCTACCTCATCAACTCTTGTGCTTGCCATAAGTTTGAAATTGTGGTTGTTTCCGTGCGGTGTCAGAAGTGGACCCGTTCCTCTTTTGTAGGCAAAGTTACAAAGCCAGAAGCCTTTACAGAGTGGTGCTGCTAGGTGCGATCTGGCTTGGCATGTGCCTTGCTGCCGAGGTACATGCCCATAAATACACTTCTTTCACCTGATTTTGACACAGTGCAGGAAATCACATGCCTGGCATCAGACAAGCTTCAGAGCTCTGGGACTCACTGCTCCCAGCACCGAGACTTGGAGACCTGGCAGGTGGCTCCCGGCATGGGCAGGTGCATGGAGCCTGGTGGCTCCATCATCACCACTCATCCCCTTGGCCAGAGAAAGAAAGGACAGTTCAGTTCAAAGGCCTTTGAAGTAGCGATACTGGATAACTGATGCAAGACAAACAGAAAATGGAACTTTCCATGCTAATACCTTAGGTCCCTATTGTTACGGTGTTGTTAACTACTAAAGTAATGTGTGTCAAAATTACAAAAGCACAATACTCTGTTACATGAGCCACTCTAATGCTAGATGTACAGATGAGTTTTTCTTGTGCAATATTGCGTGTAGGTTATGATAGACTAAAATAGTTATCCTGGCAAGCACACACACAAAATGAATTTATCTCCAGTGTACTGTGAAAGTTTATTCTGCCAAATAATTCAGTGACATTCTGGCCTGATAGAGCATTAAAGAAATACTCAATTTAAATAAAGATAGGCAATATCTTAAATTGGGTGTGTGCACTTCTAGAAAAATATAAAAGGAGGAAGTGACTAGATTCAGCGTAACTACATATGAATGTGACAGTGTATGAGTGCAACAGCGTCTTTTCTAGGAGAGAAAGGATTTGGTTTTTTTTATAAAGGAAAATGTTTTATAGTACAATTTAGTCACACTTTTAACGATCCTCAAGCCCATTTTTACCCTGAAGGAAAATAATAAAGTTGAGCTGTTAAGGTTCCTGCGCGCAGTTGCTAATGTTTGCATAAGTGATACTATGTTTTCATGGCTTGCTACAAAACATAATTGGTAAATGTTACTTTAGTAACTGACTTGCCTCTATTCACCCAGTCACATTCTGCTGTTCAGTCATTGTTTCAGACTTTTTTCTTCCATTTGCACATTGCTACGCACTTCCTTTCAGTTAAACTTGATTATTCTGCCTGATGTGTTAAGAGAGGAATTGCTGAGTACTTAGTTTGGATGGTTGTATTTAACTGTGTCTGTTCCTGTGGCAGATAACCTTCACATAAACAGAATTCATTATATCTGCCTAGTGCTTGGGGAGAACATAAGCCATGTGGAATAAAATGACACATTGCCCATTTTACTTCTGCTTCTGTACCAGATAGAGTTTGTTGTTGTGATGTCTTGTTCCAGCTCCTGAAATTCCAGATACTGAGAGTACTGTTATATACTAGTCACCTGTTTTTTTTCCTCTTAGTTAAATGAGTGCTTGATATTTAGGTTTCATGTGTGAAGTTAGCTGTCATCCAGGTACTAATCTGAAATAATTCATTATGATCCAAGATACTAATTGTAGTACCAGATCTGGAGCTAACCAGTGACAGTTACAGTGCTCAGCGTACAGGCAGCATCTAGTTGTTTCTTTGCCCCTTTAGAAGCTCTCTGGGAATCCTGGTGCAGTTAATAAACAATTTGCAATTTAGTTTCATGGAATAACTTACAACTTCCAGGTAAGGAAAGTCCAAGGATTCAGTTTTTCACCTGAAAAGTACAAATAGCGAATTAAACAGTAACTCTGAATTGTTGTTCCTGTTACAAATCTGTATTGGAAGGTTGCTAGGAGCTGGCACAGTGTGTTACTGCTGGGCAAGCAGGCCTCGTTTGCTTGAGAAGGTGCCTTCACCAGCAGTTGACAAGGAGCTGCTTGTTCCAGCAACCAGAGTGTTTCTCTTGCGACCTGGGAAGTGACTGCTTAGGATAGACAGCCCTGTGGTCTTACATGTTTTTTTCTCACCCTGTGACCATTTCATATTTGCAAAATGAAAATTCTGTCAAAGCAAACTTTGCATGGCTCTAGAAATAATCCCTCAAACTATGGAGTCTTCATGAGAATGTTCTTCCATCACTTAGAGGCTGGGATTGTTTCATGCATTTATGGATCTAGAGGTTAGGTGCTGGGACTCTGGGTGGAACAGTTTACTCTGGAAACAACAGTTTACCTTTATACCGGTCATGTTTTCTCGGAGTATGAAGATGGCATTCAAGGATCAAGTTTTCTGAAGAGGAAGATCTCATAATTGTGTAGGTGATTAGCACACTTACATGATTATTATAATTATGCTTGCAAACTGGATTTGGCCTGAACACCACTATGAAGTAGTTGTGGATTATAAAAGCTGGCCTAAACTTAGGCAGTCCTCTGTTGGTGGATACAAGGTGTCATCCCAAACCAACGCTCATGAAGATGCTACCATAGGTATATAACATTTCTTCATATATTTCAGTTGTGCTTCCTAATGTTTAACACCACTGATACTCAGACTTCAGGCATCTCTAGGAAAACATTAGGAAAAAAGAGTACTAGAAGTGAAATATTGCTTTTCTTGTAAAACATGTCCTTTTGCCTACTTTGTGACGTTCCAATTGAAATTCGAGGCAATGCATTAACTTAACTTTATAGCCTCAACTGTGTGACTCTCAATGAGCAAAATTGGGTCTAGTATACTGTCAGGGCAACTTTATTTTGGAAATATTAATGCCATAAAGATATTCTGGAAAGCATCCACTAGGCCTTCATAGCATCTCAGGATCCAACATGCACTCTCTTTATTGTAAACCCATGTGGCTTCCAGTTTCTGCCTGATTGTGACAGGTGTAAATGGATGCTTTGAGTTACTGTATTTTTTATTTCTATTTAAAAAAAAAAAAAAGAAAGAAAGAAAAAGAACCACAAAAACCAAAAAACAAAACCTGTGAAGGAGCAAAATTTTATGAGGAAAAACACCGCTTTGTGGCTTTGGGCATTGTGATGCATGGAAGTAGATTTGGTGGGTTGTTGTGCCTCTTCATTGCAAGGATTTACTGTAATTTAGAACGAAGATTAAGGGTGTAATTTTCTTGCTTTTTCAGCATTTACATAGTTCTTTTTCTATCGGAATTGATGGCAGTTTTATCATTAATTTCAGAGCCAAGCATATTTTAATCACAGTAGCTGTCAATCAGTTACTGCTTTTTATGTTTATTTAATAAAAGAACCACAGGAGACCTCAGAAACTGTAATCAAGATGGAGCCCTGATTGCTCTATTTGTTACATTAAATACATGAGGATGTGCCCTTAACCTGGACACTGTGTAATCCGTAGAGCAACTGGAGTTATGAGAAAAGGAATCATGGGTTTGGGGAGGAAGTGTGTTGGTGCATTGGTTTAGTTAACTGTGCTTTGTTTAGATGTCATTTATGTTTAAATGGAGTATGGGCCACAAGCCAAAATCATATTCCCAGGTTTGCTGCTTTATTTCTGTTGCCTGACAAGACTGTGTTGTTAGCTGTAAGAGCAGAATCAGGCCCTGGATTTGTAAGATGATTTTTAGCAACATGTATATTGTCATTTTTGTCAAAACTTATGTAAATACAGATTTTGTTTAATTCATGCATCTTTGTTATGCAGAAATAGTTACTGAAGATGTGCTTTTTTAGAAAGACATATTAACCAAAAGTATTTTAGTTACATATCCCTTCTTGTATCTGTCAGGAATTCATTTGAATTTTATTTGGAGGAAGGATGATTCCAGTTAGGATACAGGCAAAGCTTACTGCACTGCTGTGATTTGAGTCCAGGTTTCCAGAGAAGAACAGATGCTGCTTTAATCCACTGGAGCACAAAGCCCTAGTATTATGTTAAAGGGGACTGCAAATGTAGCTAGATAAATCTTCTTTTGTTTCCTTACCAAAGACAAAAGACTAGAAATATTTTAATGAAATTATTAGTAAGATGTCTTTAATAAAAGCAAAGTAAAAAAGCCAAGTTTGGTATAATAAAGAAAACCAACCCTTTTGTCCCTGCGGGAGTAGCAGAAAATTAGAATGATGGTTTTGATAGCCTTTAATACAGGAAATTGTTGTAGTATATATGTTAATCAGATTCTTTCAGTAGTTCAGTGTCACCCGAATTAAACTTGTGCTTAAAAACAAAGGACTGAATTCCCTGTTGCCTCATGTCATGCATGCACAAACAAAATGCAGCAGTTATGATTTAGCTTCCTTTTACATAAGTGGCTCCATACAGGACAGGGCAAGAGAAAAAGAATCCTAAGCTTCTTTTGGGGGGGCACGTGCATTGTTTGGTCCAAAAAATGTCACTTGCTAAATTAACAAGATTAACAAGGATGGATATGTCATGAGTTTAAATGTTTTGGTAAGAACAGAGAAAAAGAAAACTGGCTTCTTTCTGTTTGTTGATACATGCATGATCTTTCAGGTTATCTTCATGCAGTGTAAACGAAGCAAGGATGCCAGCCTGATGGATTTTCTGTGACAGGATATGTTTACAGCCTGTCCTAAAACTGCACTACAGGAAAGTTCACAGTTTGACTTCAGTTTCATTTTCAGTCTCCACCTTTGTAGGAGAATGGACCTAACTCTGTCTCAGATCACAGAGAGAGTTAAATACTGCAGTGGCTATGGGCACTGTAGCTTAGGCTACCATAAGTTGGACCATATCTAACTTGAGTTTAGTGTATTCTTTTTAGTGTAGCCTACATCCATATTGATTATAGCTGTGACCTGTTCAGTTTTCATGACTCAAGTCAGAGTAGGCCATGTCAGTACTTGCACAGAACTCCAAGGATAAATCTTTATGAAGGAATAGGTGATTTAGTTGGAAACATTCCTGCTTTTAAAGATAATACCAAAGACAGGGTCTCCCTTGTTGTTTGGGAGGTTGTGATGAGGAAGTCATCATTCAAATGGGATGAACAGCAGTGTTCCTGATCCAGCTGCAGTTCCTAGGGGTCTAATAGTACATATGACAGAGCAGGCCTGTAAAAACCTCTGACTTTCTGGCCATGTTTCAGCTTAATAAAAAGCTTTTCTCTCAATGCAACTTCCCTCTGCACTTTCAATTGGGTATAAAAGTTGTCTTTATTTTTCTTTCTTATGTGGTTCTGCGTTATTGTAATGTGCTGTGAAATAGCTGTTGAATTTCCATTCTAGGGATGTCTAGGGTGCTTCTCATGTTTTGAAGTTAACATTTCACTGAGTTCTGAATGTTAGATATTTTCAGTTGTTCTTAGATTCTTGACAGAAAGGCAGTTCATTATTGTTTATACATTCTTCTATTTTATTCTGTGAACCTTGTTTAGAAGATACCAGTGATATGGAGCATTTAATAGAAACTGATCTCCAGCAGGAGCTGCTTCTGATTCTTCAAGTTTTGGGAGAATGGAACTTCTAATAGTTTCCTATTCGTGTTCATAGTTAATACTTTGTGAAATTGAAAGAAGAGAGGATTGCCCAGCCCTAATGGGAATCATCCCAAATGGTGACAACCTGTTGCAAACTTGGATTCTTGTTTTGCTATTAAGGTGTGATTAAGATGTTTTTGAGTAGGTTAGCCTAGGAGAAAAGTACTTTTGGTTTTCCTGTGCTGTGGCAGTGCAGCATGTTACACAAGATAATTTCTGACTGTCTTTGGTTGACGTTTTCAAAATCTGCCTTTGCCTAATATTTGATTTTCAGTTCCTAAAATGGTGACTCTTGTTTTTAGGAACTGGACTTCTGCTCTTGTCCTAGAAGACCATTTTCTGTTGTGGACAGATCTATGAATTAAATTGTGGTAAAGAGCCTATACATCCTAAGAGTGATCCGAGTTGTGTATTTTAGACCCGATGCTCTTTAGTGGATGCTCAGCCTCATGCACAACCCTCAGCTAAGCTGACTGTATCAGCAGGAGCCCATGCAGGTTGTCCATGCGTCTGGGAGCAAGAGCTGCAGAGCTGTCCTAAGCATCTATGCACTGCATTGAAAAGGAGCTGCTACATGCTCCTGTGTATATATGACAGTTAATGACAGAATAATTAGAGTTATTCTCCTTCTGTGTATGCACAGTAAAACTTCTACGTCTAGGTACTGATTGGCAGTAGCTAATAAAAGAGCAGATATTAACATTTAGATAATAGATAAGCTTTGTAAGGAGAAAGTTCTTGGTTTATAGCAAGCTTTGAAATAGCATTTATAGGTTTCCAAGACAGGAATTGCTACCTGTGTTATTTTTTCATTCCCATCTTTGAGGTGAGTCAGAAGTTGTAGTGAAAGCCTACATCTAATTTCTCACTAACAGAAAGAACTATAAAATATATAGACTCAGCATAATGGAGAGGAAATGTAAAGGGAAGGAAGTTTGTGAATGAGAAAAAGCGTCTGTCAGCTCTTCAACTGATTTAGAGGTTGTAAGCAATCTTCTGAGGTCTCACTTTCCTAGGAGTGAAGATTTACACATACTAAGACACAGGATGTCTTTCTGAACATGTCTGCAACTATCTTCTGTATTTGAACATGTTGACTTGAACCTAAGTAACACCTAAAACTACTTTTTTTCCACCAGACTCCATACTTCAAACAAAAGAACTCTTACCACTTTTTTTCCTTAAACATTATGTTCTGTACACTTTGATGTAAACCTTGGGTGTGTTGCACAGGATAAAAATCTCACTTTTATGAGGATGCCTGTGATTAAGGATAGGTTAGCAGCCATTCTGTTCCAGTAAGTTACAACACAGACCTCTTGTTGCATGCAGAATGCTCAAGGGCAGTTCCCATTCTTGTTAACTTTGTAGCAACACTCTGAACTTCGTTGGAAGTAGGAAAAAGGTTTCTATGTTCTCATCCAGTTTCTCTCCTACATGGTGGGTTTCTTGTGTCTGCACTTACGCATCTCAAAGTCACATTGTTCTTTCGCAGACAAAACTAGAAGGATTTCTTTCTCTTTTGGGTTTGACTTTTTTTTTTTAGACTTGGCACAACGTAGTTGGCAGTCAAAATGCAAGGTTTGTGCAGCGTTTAAAACTGAGTGACGCCGTCATATATAGTTCTAGATTCAGTTAAATCAGTAAAAGGTCTTTCTGTGATCAGACTTTTAACAGTCTATCCTCCTTTTTGATTGCTTTTTTAGGTATGTTGCTGTAAAACCTTACAGGTTATCTTTTGCTCTATCTTTTGCTATATGCGGCTCTATAACATTACAGATTTATCTGTAACGTCAGAAGTCAAATGATCACTGAATGTTGAACAAACCCTTTCTTTCTGATTTTAAAAATGGGGAACTTCAGCTGACCATTTCTTAAATGCAAGTGAGAAAACTAATTCATGTTTATATGATGCACAGTGTAGAAGAGGAGAAGACTACTATCCCCCAGACCTGACTGGGGAAAGGAAATTAGTATCTAGTCTCTTGCATAACCTGATTGCCAGCAAGCAGATTTCTCAGCAGTGCCATTCTGTATTACCCCTTCCTCTGGTGGGCCTGACACAACAGCTGAGGCCACAGTGGAGGTGAAATATAAGTGTGGCTGGTACAGGACACCAAGGATTCCTGCATTATATCAAATGCTGCTTCAGCTGTGCATACAAATATTTATTTTTTTTCTCAGCTGCTGAAACTAAATCTTCCTTTTTAAAATTAGCATTGTATAAAGGTCATGTCATAATATATGCGGTAGAATGTGTATTAATATCTTACTGTCTCAAACACATGCCGTATGAGCATAGATATGCTAAATAAGAGAATTCCAGTTGCTGAATGGTATATCTTAATAACTAGTAAATAGTTGGGGTCAAATTCTACCCCAGCTGCATTGAGAAACTCCACAGATTTCTGGCACTTACCATATTGTGTAAGAGTTTACAGAGGAAGAACAGGACAAAGTCTGCGCTGGTAGGTTTTGTGAAATGCTCAGATACCACAGTTATCCTTAAAAATGTTTAGCTTTAGTCCCTATAAGAAGGCAAGCATCCTTTTGAAGCATACACCACATTTTCTGTTGTTAGTATGTTTTATGCTGATACATCAAGAGGGGGAGCCAATCATAAAAAAAACCTCTAAAAATGCTACAAATGAGGCTGATAAATGTCTTTTCCTCCAGCCACAAGCCTCGAAGTATTGCCATAGTCATTTTCTAATAATATTTTAGATATTGTATAAAGAGCTTGAAGTACAGAATAGGGTCACTGCTGAATAAACATATGCTAGGTGATGATTAACGCAGCTTATCAGAGTGACGTTGCGGTCTTTACCTGAGAGAGGAGCTGGCATTTTTAAGCTGTACTCCAATTGTACTGATGCTGTCAGTCTCCTTTGTTTCTTTCTAGCTGCTGAATAATGAGAATAAAATGCAACATTACCTTTAGCGGGTAAGGTTCATAAGGCACTAAATGGGTACTGGGTGAGCGTGGGTTTGTTGATCTCTTTGACCCTTCTGTAGTCACACAATACTTGTGTCTGCTAGCCACTGCTTGACTTAGACAAAGGTGATATGCAAGGTCTTTAACCTTCCTTCTCCTCCTTGGAAGCTGAAGATAATCTCAGGTAAGCTCTTTTCAAATGGATATTCTTAGTTCTTAATCTATTGTAAAGGTTTGTTTCCTAAAACGGAGAAGTTGGGTAGATTTTTGTTTGGCTGTTTTCACCTTGCTGGTATGCATCTCCAGTTCAGAAGAGACATTAATTCCTATGGTCTGTTTTGGCGCGGAGAAAATAATTTTTCTCTTTCTTCCCGTGCTCTGCTGCTAGAAATGGCATGTAAGACTGTGGGTCAGAATGCCCTTTTGTAAAAGCATTTTTGTTAATGCCTTTCATAAGGTTGTTTTGTGAGAATTAAAACTTAGTAGTGTCCAAGCGAGGGAATGTTGGGTTTTCTCTATTATTTTGAACTCATGTCTTGGCCCAGAAAGCAACTGAAGGTTTGCAGTACACATACTGGTACTGGTCTGTGGGACAATGGTTGCACTCTCAGTGGTCTCAGATCGTGTTTTAACTTAAGCTGGCTGTTATTGGCACTCTAACTCCATGGAACATTACAGAATGAAGCAGTTACTTTGTTAGTATTTGCTTCTGAGACAAATGCAAATTTTGTCTGGATTTTTCTTGCAGTGATATTTGACTTCACTAAGATGAATTACCTGGGACACTACTTTGATGTGCATTCGAAGGTTTAATTTCATTTCAACAGAAACAGCTGAACTGAGAGTGCATTCTAAGTAAAACACGTTGGTCAATATTTCTTTCCTGAATCAAAGCTTTTGTCACTGCCTGTGAATGCTGTTGTTCATCATAATGGCTTTGAACTTTTGACAGTGTATAATGGAAGGTAAATTGGTTTGTTAATGTTACTGCATTTACTGAATTCAGGGATTTATATAAGTTCAGAATATAATTGACTTTTGTTTACTAGGAAGTACAAGCCAAACATGGCAGTAAGAACTAGAGCTGATCTCTTGCAAACTGTATTAATGATATGCTTCTGCTCAAATGTTCTCACTCCATTGAGGAGTATTGTGAGAGGAGAGAAGGGGGAAGAAAAGTGTTAAAACCAAGCTAGTATGAACTGTATGTGTCTGGTTTTGCATGTTAAGAAGTTACATTTTTGTGGAGAATAATTTGACATAATACAATGCGTCCGTCAGAGCTGTAATTAAATACATCTCTTAGAAGGTGCCACAGGTACTGAAATGAAAGCCAAATCACAGCAGTGGGTGTACTCCTGTGCCAGATGAATGCCTGTGTGCAGATTCAGTTGTGTACAGGGACTCACAGCTTCAGTTAGCAGTGTTCTGTTTGTAATTGTCACTTGAAATTTCACAACTGAAGTGGGACTTTGTTGTACCTGTAAAGACAAAGTTATATGCAAGAAATTAACTTCTGTAGAGGTTTGTTCCTAGGGGGAATGCCTAGATATTTTTGCCATGTAAATGCTTTTTTCCAACAGGGTTCATGTTGGAGGTGGCTATCCGTACCAGCTGCTCTAGCAGCTGCCATCGTGCTTCTCTCTGTTACCCACAGTTAGTTCCATGAGTGACTTCTGCTCTGCATTCTTTGAGCTAGGTAGAGAATTTGGATCCGTTTCTAGTGGCTCTCTCTAGACAGGAGTTATGGTCAGAGTCTGCCATTTTTAACCTGCAAATTTTAAGAATAGATAGTTGGCATAAAACACATGTATAGCACTTTTTCCTTCCTGGGCGTTTGGGCCTATTCATAGAGGATATGTATCTTTGAAAGAGAAGTTTTACTGGGAATCATGATAATGAAATGAGGTTTTAATACCAAAAGCTTCGCTCTTTGGTTTTCATTTAATTCCATCTCATAAATCACATGGCAGAGTCTCTGGGCATCTAGATGATTCAGGTGTAGATAGCATGTTAATATTTATGGACAGGAAAGTTTCTGGGACACAGGGAGAAAATAAGCTTGCTGAATTGTTCTGTTTGTAGATATGACTTAAAGGGAACCAGGTTTACATGCGTTTTTCCTGAAGAGGGGAATGTTACATGGATTTAGGGAATAGTAGGCGAGTTACAGAAAGGATGGATTTGATTGAAGAATTTCATTAAAATCGATTCATGCCAATGCTTCACTGTTGCAACAAATGAAATAAATGTATAAATCCTTCACTGAGTTCAGTTTGAATTCAGATTATGCAGACTACCTGGAGTGCTGACTGCAGTCTCTGGCAAGCCGTACTCTCCCACAGTCACGCTTTAACAACTGCCTGCTTCCCAAAGAACAGAGCACTTGTAGTGTAAGGGCAAAAGCTGAGTGCTTTTATCAGCTCATGCTGACTAGAATTTTAAGTTGACCATTTTTTCTTACTGTATTCATATTACTTTTGCATACTTTCCACAATTTAGAAGAAAAGGAACTTCCTCTGTGTGCCTTTGAACTTCTGTTCATACTTTAAAGGATCTAAAACACTATGGAAAAACCTTTATGATGTAGCAGCACAAACTTTTATATTGTCATAGTTCTCTTTATGTACAAACCAAGTACTTTATAGCATGACTGTAATGCTGCTTGATTGTCATGCATGTACCATCCAGTTGTTAGGGCCTGGTTTTAATTTCATGTCTTCATATTACACTTTTGAAAGTCCATTTTAAGTGAACGATGAAAACAACATGATTTCAGAGAACATTCATTGGGAAAATAACTTCTTAAGTATTTACTCTGTTGTGCTGGGAGGGTCTTTTGGTTCTATTTTAAAATGTTGCAATGCAGTTTTGGTTTGGCATTTACATTATTTAGAAGCATGTTGAATTTCTTTCTTGCTGTATGTTCCAAACTAAATCTGCAACATACTGGTTTGAACATTTGGATTATTTTTGCAAGCATATGGTCTTACTATCTTTGTATTTTAGTCCTACAAATGCACTTCACCACTAGTAAACTGTGAGGTTTATGGGATGAGTGGGAATACTGCATAATTCCTTGCTTCTGATGTTACATACTTCCTCTCTATATGCATGTAGTCTTAAATATAAGGTATCAGGCCTCAGTATAAAAGGAATTTCTGCTTTTTTGGTTGTCATCTCTCTCTCTCTGTTATGGCATAGTCTCTCCGAAATGTAGATGCTTGTGCTATGGATCCAGACTTTCAGCTTCTCTAATCGTTTTGCCAGTATTCTCAGTGAATAAATAAGTTAGTTAAACTCATGCAAAAGCGTGGGCCTTCAGGAGTCTTTCCAGTTTCTGTTTGGAGCTCAAATGTTGAAGTTTTCTTGTTTTTCAAAATCTTGTCTTTATTGCGCTTGGCTTTGGTCTTGCTGAGGTGATAGTTGGGCAAGGCTGGAAGGAAAAGGAAGGTGAGAATATAAAAATTAAAAATACATGATAGAATAACAGTAGATCTTTAAACATCTCAAACATATTGTTTTAAAATATGGTAGTGTACTGGCTACTAATTACAGCCTTTGTGATCAGAAGCAATAACTGGGGGTATAAAATGAGATAGAGGGTTAAAAAAGAGCTGCCAGGTTTCTGCTGCTAACATGCCTGGAGAGAAAGGTTTTGTTTTGGTCATGGCTAACCACACAGCTGCCTTTGACAATTAGACAAAGGGAAGGAGGAGACAGCTTTTTCTTGTTAGGTAATTCTTAAAATGAACTCACCATCTGAGTAGTGGGAAATAACAGTAAAACCCACAACCTTTTCCTAGCCATCAACATTATTTACTTGACATTTGTCCTCATGAATCTTTTGCGTGCTACTTCAGTCCAAAGATACAGCTGTGCACCATGTTACTCAGCTTTGACATGGAGGCACATTAGTTAGAAAAGCAGCTTTTGGCAGCCACTGCATGCTCACTGGTGTTAGTCTGTGACTCAGAGTGAGCGGTGAGCTCTGATTGTGTGGCTGGTAGAATGCAGCGTGCATCATGGGTGAATGCAGTGTGAGCCGCACTGCGGGATCACCCTGATCTCAATGCCCTGCAATAAAGACTGTGGATGGATCCTCCTTGTGTGCACATATGTCACTTGAGCTGATGGATTTTAACTTAAAACTGCTTGCAGAGTGTGTGGTTTAGCTCTTGCAGGAAGACTAGAGCCATGCACAGCCAAAAGAAAAAAAAAAAAAAGCCTGAATGCATCTATATTTGGTATTTAATACTGGTTTATAGTCATTAGAAAAAGTAAAACTAATCTGATTTTCACCAACAGTTCTATATATCCGTGGAATTGTTAAAAATACTGAACTGAATCTGTTTCCATTTTTTTCTCTTTCTTCTTCCCTATTGTTCTTTGATAGAGTGGCGTGTTTGGGGGGAGGGGGAAGTTTAACAGTGGAGATTTTTTATACCAAGAAACTTCCAGTATCAATTTTTGATAAAATATTGGATTCAGTCAGTGCTGGCCACAATTTGAAAAAAGTAATTTAGATGTACAAAGAATCGAAGTTTTTGCATGGCTCTGTTTTAAAGTTTTGTTCATGCAAAGTCGTATTAATAGTACTAAGTATTTTTAAATATTTAATTTCCATTTTCACTCTTTAGCTGCTCCATTTTCTGCTTTGTAAAATACTGGCAAGCAACCTTTCTTTTTCTGGCTGGGCAGATAATGAATGTCTATTTTCTGCTGAAACAGGAATGTGATAAGACAGTTGGAGTTCTAAAAATGAAAGGTTAATTTCAGCTGGTTTGCATTCTCCTAATGTTACACAATTGGAATGCTCAGTGTATTGCCTGTCTCCCTATTAACGTGCTGTTGCACACTGCAGGGAGATGAACCAAATTCATCCACTAGATATTTTTAAACACTAAAATTATCAGTAATTCTACTGGACATGTATAGCAGGGGGCACGTGCCTCACATTGGAGACCTTTATTAAGAAGTTATTTCTAATACCAGCTGGGATGGGGTCAAGCGTTCTATTGTTCGGTTTTGCAGTGCACTTAATATACTTCCTTTCTCTTCCATCTGAGAAAGAGTGTGCAGGGTGGCTGCTGAAAGTGAAGGAGTGCTAGAGAGGTGTTTAACTATTCCCATAGTCATAGGGGAACTTTTTCTAATTCTTGTTGCAAACCTGGAACAGAATCCTGTGTGTTGGCATTCTCAATAAGTAAACAGATGAAGCCTTGTCACCCTGGCTTGTGTTCTGAGCCTGGTTTGGAATCATAGAATCATTTAGGTTGGAAAAGACCTTTAGGATCATCAAGTCCAGCTGTATTTAACTCTATTCACCACTATCTTTGGGCTTGGCCAGCCAGCCAATTTTTACCCAGTGAAGGGTACGCCCGTCCAAGCCATGAGCAGCCAGTCTCTCCAAGAGAGTGTCATGAGAAAGTGTCACAGGCTTTACTCAAGTGTAGGCAGATAACATCCACAGCCTTTCCCTAATCCACTGAGCTGGTTACCTTGTCACAGAAGATCAGGATAGTCAAACAGGACCTGCCTTTCATAAACCCGTGTTGACTGGGTCTAACTGCCTGGTTGTCCTGTGTGTGCTGTGTGATGGAACTCAAGATGATCTGCTCCATAAACTTCTCCATCACCAAAATCAGCCTAACAGGCCTGTAGTTCCCTGGATTCTCCTGCCAGCCCTTCTTGTAGATGGGCATCACATTTGTTAACCTCCAGTCAACTGGAACCTCTTCATTTATCCAGGACTGCTGAGAAATGATGGAAAATGGCTGGTGAGCATTTCTGCCAGGTCCCTCAGCACCTTTGATCCTATGCAGTCCCATAGATTGGTGTGTCCCAGTGGTATAGCAGGTCACTGACTATTTCCCCTTGGATACTGGGGGCTTTGTTCTGCTCCCCATCCCTGTCTGCCAGCTCAGACAGGTATCTCAAGAGCAACTGGTAATACTATTAAAGACTGAGGCAAAGAAGTATCTCAGCCTTTGTCACTATATTTTCCCTCCTGCATCCAATGAAGGATGGAGATTCTCCTTAGCCCTCCTTTTGTTGCTAATCTATTTATAGAAGCATTTTTTATTGTCTTTTACAGCAGTAGCCAGATTAAGTTCTGGTTGGGCTTTGGCTCCTCTAATGTTCTCCCTGCATAGCCTCAGGGAGTAGTCCTCTTGAGCTGCCTGCCCCTTCTTCCGCTGGTCATAAACTCTCCTTTTTCTTCCCTGAGCTCCAGGCAAAGCTCTCTCTTCATCCAGGTCAGTCTTATTCCCCTCTGGCTCATCTTTTGGCACATGGTGACAGCATGCTCCTGCACCTTTAAGATTTTCTTCTTGAGGCATGTCCAACCTTCCTGGACTCCTTTGCCCTTCAGGACTGCCTCCCAAGGGATCCTGTCAGCCAGGCTCCTAAACAGGCCAAAGCCTGCTCTCTGGAAGTCCAAAGAGGCAGTTCTGCTGATCCCCTCCTTATTTCTGTGAGAATGGAAAACTAATCACTTTGTGATTGCTATGCACAGGACAGCCTGAACCATCACATCATCCGCAAGTCCTGCTCTGTTCACAAACAGCATGTCCAGGGGGGCACCTTCCCTCACTGGCTCCCTCACAAGCTCTATCTGGAAGTTACCATCTTCCACACATTCCAGGAGCCTCCTGGACTGTTCCCTCTCTGCTATATTGTACTTCCAGCAGACATCTTGTAAGTTGAACTCCTCCATGAGAACAAGGGCTGGTGGTCCTGAGACATCTTTGCTTTTGAAGCAAAGGGACCCTTTTTAGCATACAGTCTTTCAAAATACACAGGCAGGATGAGGCTCACTTCCATGCTCCTATTCCGTGTGTCTCTGTATGCACTTCCTCCACAGTGGAGCAATTCATCTTGTCATCCTTAAAGCTTCACACGTCATATTTGCTGAAATATTTTTCTTTTCCGAACACATGTAAAATAGGAAGAAGTAGGAAGCAGGATGCTTTTCTTTGTCATGCAGTCTCTTTCATATCAAATAACTCGTACGAAGCTTCAGCTGCTCTTAACAGACAGGGAAGGGCTGAATGGGAGGAAGCCCTCAGATGCGCAGAGCTGTGTGCGTGTGTTTGCTCCTAAGGGCTGTCCTGCTGTTGGGCAGGAGGCTGCCTGTTGTAAAAGATAATTACTTCCCTGCCTCAAAGGTCAGATGTGATGGCTGGGACTAGCCCCATGAGCAAAACGAGATCAAGCATTACACTCAGACAGGGATCATATTTATGTCTGGAAAAAACATGAAAGACAAACTAAGGTTAAAGGAGAAAATTCTAACTGGAATGAGAGCCTTGGGCAGACCCTCTTCTGATTCTTTCTGATTAGGGCAGTACCCTTCCTGTTGATGAAAAGGTTAAGTGATCCACTGAAGGTGTTATGAAAATGTCAGTATGAGATGATAATCAGCGTGGAAGGGTTATTAAATAGTCGACAATTGAAGGGCAAGGAAGGCAAAAAAGTCACCAAACCCAAGAAAGGGGAAATAGTGGTAATTCCGGACTTCCTGTTACCAACAAATCTGCCATACCTGTATGAAAAGTACTTACAAACCAGCTTGTAATTAGGAACCTATGATGTACAAAACAGTGCAGCCTCACAGTCAGCAGAACAGGGAAATGTATTGTGTGATGTGAAGTAGTTCAGTACCGTTCTAATTTCTTCCATGGCTCCTTTGGAGAGCATGATTTGTTTGTTTTTAATGGGTGGTTACAGTTTCAATGTCAGTAGCAAATCCCTGGTGGATTTGTCATTTTTAAGTTGAAAGCCAGCTGGTTCACAGGGGGAAAGGGATTAGCTTCCTGTCTATTTCCTTTCTGGAAAAAGTAATGCGTGCACACTGGAAATATTTTCCACTTGGGTAAAGTATGCTTGAAAATACCTTTCTGGTAGAGTCATAATTTCATGGGCACAGAAAGAGGCCTTGCTTTCAGTTTTATGTGTTTATAGAAACCTCTGGAGAAATCTAAGGGGCTTTTTTCTCCCTCACTTTCAAAAGTGCTCACTGTTCCAGCTGGGAGAGTTGTGCCTGTGTGAACCCTGCTCTCCTCTGGCACTGCAGTCCATGGGGCAGTGGAGAGCGTTCCTTCAGCAATGGCTCAGCCCTTTGAAGGGACTGCTGTGGTATGTGTCTGGAGTATGGGTCACAGCACTTCAGGTTTGAGAGGCAGCAGGAGAGCTTTATTTTTTATGTCCATGTACATGTGAATAAAAGCAAAATAAGAAATACATGGTGTGGTGGGAGCATGGGATTTTACTCCTTTGAAGTCTGGATGTACCTTCTCCTAAAGCAAAAGGTGGGGGAAGTGCTGCAGATGCTTTCATTCATGCATGTGAGGAGTGCTTACTATGTTTTTTGAGTAAACAAAAGTAATAAAGTAAAACATAGTTTTTCTATCAATGCTCTGTGCACACGGGATGAGGCAGATGTTAAATATTTATGTGAAAAGTGAGAAAGATGGAAGATTGAAAGTGCCTGCCCTATTGCAATGTGGGAATGCCCTACTCTAGACAGAAACCAAATACAAGTTGCTGTTAGGCACCACTGCTTCAGGATGAACTTAGCTAAGACTCGGTTTTAAAATGTTTCCTATTGTGTACAGCTCTTGTAATATAAAGGTTTTTTCCTTTCCTTTTTTCCTTAGCAATAACAGCATTCATACGAAAATGGTATTTTGTTTTCCAGTTAGCTCCTATTGTGTTTTCCCTACCTGAAATTATTTTGCTTTTATTAGCTAGAAGCTCCATCCCTTAAGATGCTTTCCTATGAAGCATGCCAAAGTATCCCAGGGGAGCAATCGTTCACTAGCAGAGAAATAAATGAGATTTCTCTTGTAGGTACCTTTCCCCAGTTTCAGTTTTTCGTAACATAGCAGCTCACAAGATTCATTAAATCTCAAATCTCTGTTGAGTAACCTGAAAGTAATTCTTTTATGTCGAGCTGTAACGCAACAGTGAGAAAGTATTGCTTTTATTTGTCAAAGAAAGGAAAGACACAAATAAGGTTCTGCCATTTTGAAGTAGAATGACTTGGAAATGAGCAGCCTTAGAAGAAATTAAGTTTTCATTTATTTTACACAGTAGTTGCTTAGTGACTTACTCAGGATGCTATTAGTAATTACTATATACAGTTCAGTGATGCTTGAAAGCTCCATTCTCCTGCTTGACTCATGCTCTAAAGATGACCTCTGCAACAGAATGGAGACTTGCTTAGGTTGCAATGAAAACTATAGTGTTTGACATGGAAGCCACGTTACTCTGTACTAACTGCATCTGAATTTAAACAAAGCATGCTGGGTGTCTATATAAAATAATACTAAGCAAAACTATGCTATTTGTTGCTGAGAATTTTGGTATGCAGTACTCACCTGTGGGTTTTCCTGTCTTTCCATTCTGTCTAGTGTTGAGGGTGAAGCCCCAAGCAGTGAAACTGGCACATCTTTGGATAGCCCCTCTACTTACCATCAAGGACCTATAACACACAGCTCAGCTCTCAGTCCAGACCATTACGATCACTCCGCATACGGGCTGTATTCTGTCTCCCCTGGACAACAAAGATCCCGGAGGCCAAAACTTCAGCACTCAACATCCATACTGCGAAAACAAGCAGAGGAAGAAGCTATTAAAAGGTCAAGATCGCTTTCTGAGAGCTATGAACTCTCTTCAGATCTACAAGATAAGCAGGTATTTGAGCTTCGTTACCTAAGTTATGATAATGGCAACGTGTCTGCAAGCTGGAAAAAGTCTTTTCTAGCATCACATCAGTTGTGATGCTGAAAATACCTTTTTTCGTGTGACCAACTTAGTTCAAAATAGTCATGTGTCACCATTTCTGAGGTTTGTGACTTCTTTTTTATTGTGCTGTGTCATCCCTGTGTCCTGTTACACCTTCCCCCTTCCTGAAGAAATGTGTAAAGGATACTTTAATAGTATTAAAAGTAAAAGCAGTTCTGCTACGAATTGTGATTTCATGCTTTGAGCGAGAACTTAAGTGTAATAGCATTAAGTATTTTTCCAAGAAAATTAGTCATTTTGAAACCTGGATGTCTTTGTGTTGCTGAAAGAAAGGAAGAACTTTTTGCAGCTGATATTCTCTGTCCCATCCCTGGCAGTGTTCAAGGCCAGACTGGACGGGGCTTGGAGGAACCTGGTCTAGTGAAAGGTGTCCCTGCCCGTGTCAGGGGTTTGGAACTGGATGAGTTTTAAGGTCCCTTCCAACCCAAACCAGTCTGGGATTCTATATCTGTGGATTGAATTCAAGGTCTTAATTGGTTTTATTCAACTGGGCGCAAAACTCCTGTATGCTTTAGAAAGAGCTGGATAAAAGTTATGTAGGTGTTCAAAGCCTTTCTCCCTAAAAAGACACTTCCATAAGACAGTCAGCCTCAGCCATCCCTTTTAAGCTTTATTCGGAATGTTATTATATTTGAAAGATGCTTATTGCCATATAAGTTCATATCTAAATGATAAAATGATGCTGTAGTAGCTTCAAATAAGCAAATACATAGGATGCACTGGATTTTCTTGATAGATACACAGTAGCCAGTACATCAGTGATTGGGGCAGAGGGTTGTGTTCTTGGAGATGTTTATTGCCACAGAACATTTTGTTTACTGTGAGTCCCTGTGGTATATTGCATAGTCCCTCCAGCCTGCTTGGTAATATGGTGGAAGTGGGAGCAGGCGGAATTCTGCAGGCAGGAAGCAGACTGCTCCTGTTTTGGACCACACATTGACCCTCAGTGAAATTTATAGGGGCCAAGTCTCATTTGCCATCTATTTGTTGTTCTGAAATTTCAGGTTGGAGGATAATATAATGTTGTTCCAGAGAGACATGGAGGAACAGAACTTGAGCTCTGACTGAAAGTTGAAGCCAGGATTTGGGATAGCAAGTCTGAGAGTAGCTTAGCCTTTATGCTCACCAAATTCTATATTGGAGTGGGGACATATCAGGTTCCTGATTCTTGACGTAAATTATGCTAGCTCTGCTATTAAATTGGACCTCCTTGTGAGACCTAAAATGTTACTTACTTTTCCACCTTTGGCAGTTATTCTTGCTGATGTCTCATAAGGGATTGATACAGAGCGTAAGGCTTATTAAAGAGGTCTCTGCACTGCAGATACTCCGCAGAGCCTAATTCCATTTGTCCTTTAATGCTGGACTGATGGAGAATGAGGACTGCAAATGTTATTTTGGATTTGTTCAGGGAATCCTACACAATAAAAAGTGATACATAAAGGAAGCTTGATACTGAAAACTTGCTTATGGCTCTTGAAAAGCTCTCATTGATACCTCTGAAGATACTTTAGAACTATTTAGGAAAATGCATAAGGCTTTACCTAAAGGCAGTGTGCATTCAATATGAATTTAAAAGGTGCATGAAATATTAGTCACAAGTCTAGTAAATCATTTAGGCAAATTCCAAAATACTCTCAATTAAAATTCCCACCAACCCCCCCTGCTTTATGATAATCAGTGATGTTATTTTCTGTGTAAGCCTGAAAGACAACAGCCTGTTTGCCAGAATAAAGCCCAGGTAATTTGTTTTATAGCAGACTAGGGTTTTTTCTGTTCTTTCACACCAGCTATGCTAGTTTTCTTTTCTTTAGCTTTGACATTTAATTTTGAAGGGAGAACTAAATGGACCATTCATCATTTGTTTTGAGATTAGTCCAGCAAAATAATCTCGTGATTTATTTAAACACACCTAATGTACACTGTGGATAGAAACAGCAGCAGATGTGTAGCAGCAGTGGCAGGGTTGTGATAAAAGTTCTTAGTACGATTTAAATCTTTGGAATGTCAGACAAGTAACCTCCTAACCTCTTTGACAATATAACCCCTGCTTGGGCTTGAAAGGCTGAGCAGTTCGTTTACAGACAAGTGATAGAGAATTATGCAGAGATGCACAGATTCCCGTCTCAGAGAGCCATCACAGCTTTCTGAGCCAAGCTCACGGAATTTTCACAATACAGTCAACAGAACACAATTCTGTAGCAGTAAGCTGGCCGCCTCAGTTTATGCCAATAACTGTACATAATAGTTTTTGCATCTAGAATTCAGAATTAATGAAAATCAGTGTCTCACCTTTAAATACACTGAGCATAAAAGATCATCTCTGATATGGAAGGAGCAGCTGAACCCAAAAATAGCACTGAAAGAAATACATCAACTACTCCCCAGTGGTAGACATAATGGGCTAGAAAATATTTTTAGTAGCATTTAGTTTCTTCCCCAGAATGGGGTGAAGCCCCTTTGCACATCAGTATCTGAACTTAGCAATGACTTAGTGAGATCTCTAAAGTAAAAGAGGAGAGGTTGTGTGTGCACGTCCACGAAACATAAGGAAGTAAAACATGGGCTCTAATGTAAAAGGGTACTTGGATTTACAAGCAGGGAAAAACGACTTTTGAATCATTGGAGTGTTACGAAAATGGCATGAACTTATACAGAATTGCTGCCAGGAAAATGGTGGGTTTAACTGTAGTACTAAACATTGATTTGTCATGGATAGTTTGTGTTTGGGAATAATATGGATCCAACAAAGAGTAGTCAGAACAGAAATTAAATGCTGGGGGGAGGAAATGATAAAGCTAGTTCCTCATCTTGTTCAGTGTCATTTAAATAAGTAATGCTTTTCACCTTTGGAAGGAAATGTTTAAAAATACCTAATATTTCAAAAGTATTGACATGTTGTTTTCACTAGGATAAATGGGCAGCATTTATAATGTGCTTATTTTGCATATTCATTGTGTAAACTGGAAACACTGGCAATGTTCAGTGTAATCACAAGAACGAATATAGGTTTGAATTTGTATTTAGAAAGTCTGAAATATTTTCCTGGTTTGAGGAAGACTGCGTATGTGGACATTCCATCAGAGAAACTTCTCTGGAAGGCCTGGGAGGCTCAGTTCCACTTTGATATCAGGCCTGCGTGAAGCGATGCTGCCAGGTTTACATTCATGTAAAAGGTGATGCATGGCTGGAAGGGTGATGGCCACTTATGGAATTTACTCTCAAAATATGGCAATTTGCCCTATATTTGAATTTCACCACTCTGCAGAGAAAGAATGACTGCATTATGCTGCATCAGAGTGCTACCTTGACTGCTTTGACATGGGCACACTGATGCTCATGTGTGAAAACCAACATTTAAACACACACAAATAGCCAACACATGAAATTGTAAGTGACAGTTTTCACATAGCCACATATATGTCATACTTTTCTGGTGCAATTTGCAAATGACTGTTTGAGTCACTATTAGTGCAGTTGTTGGTCTGGAGCTTTGAGTTTGCAGCTCCAAAACCAGTATGCAGTTTGAAAAATGTCTGAAAATGAAAGCTGTTAGAAGAAGTTTTTTGTTCTACTTTAACCTTGTCCTAACCTGCATGAAGTCACAAAGTACTTGTGTTGCCCTTTCCCTAGGTGGAAATGCTAGAACGGAAGTATGGAGGCCGTCTCATAACTAGACATGCTGCTCGTACCATTCAAACTGCTTTTCGCCAGTATCAGATGAACAAAAACTTTGAGCGTCTGAGAAGTTCTATGTCTGAAAATCGTATGTCAAGACGCATTGTACTGTCCAATATGAGAATGCAGTTTTCCTTTGAAGGACCTGAGAAAGTCCATAGCTCTTACTTTGAAGGAAAGCAAGTTTCTGTTACAAACGATGGGTCAAAGCTGGGATCCCTGGTACAGTCTGAATGTGGTGACCTGGGAGAGTCAGCTACAATGAAGTCTCCAGCAGCATCTACTGATTTTGCTGATGCTATCACAGAACTAGAGGATGCTTTTTCCAGGCAGGTAAAATCCCTTGCAGAATCCATTGATGATGCACTGAATTGCCGCAGTCTACATTCAGATGAAGTCCAGACTCCGGATCAAGTCAGAAGTCGTGACATGGAAAGGGATAGTTGTGCTCAAACTAAACCAGCCATTCACAATGTGGATCACAGGAAGCTTGATGAGATGACAGCATCATACAGTGATGTTACGTTATATATTGATGAGGAAGAGTTATCACCGCCCCTTCCACTTTCCCAGTCAGTAGACAGACCGTCCAGTACAGAATCTGATTTGAGGCTCCGGTCTGTGAACTCTTCTCAAGAGTATTGGTCCATGACCCACAAAGATGATAAGATAGACACTGATACAAGCTGCAGGAGTACACCATCCCTGGAATGTCAGGACCAGAGGATGAGAATGGATCATTTACCATTGTTAACTATAGAGCCACCCAGTGACAGTTCAGTGGACTTGAGTGATCGCTCTGAGAGGGGTTCACTAAAGAGACAAAATGCCTATGACCGAGGGATCACTAGTCAACAAGGAAGCCCAAAACACATCCCTCACAGTATTCCCGCCAAGATTATATCCCGAGAGGAACAGGAGGCCAGACACAGGGCTAGGCCTATAGATAGTCATTTGGCTATCAATGGCACTGCAAACAGGCAAAGCAAATCAGAGTCTGATTATTCTGATGGAGACAATGACAGCATCAACAGCACTTCCAACTCTAATGATACAATAAATTGCAGCTCAGAATCTTCTTCTAGAGACAGCCTAAGGGAGCAAACCTTGAGCAAACAAACCTACCACAAAGAAACTCGCAACAGCTGGGATTCCCCTGCCTTCAGTAACGATGTTATCAGGAAACGCCATTATAGGATTGGACTGAATCTCTTTAACAAGTGAGTACAGCATTTCCTCCTTTCCTCTCTGTGTTTGGTAGAAACGTGGCCTCTGAACCAGGAGGATTTTTCTTGCATCAGATAAGTAAGACTGGTGTCTGATGTTGACTTGTCAGTGAATAACAAGCTGCTTATGGTGACTCTTCATATTTGAGTACTTGCAAGTTGATGTGTTCGTAGTTAAGCAGCTTCAGAGGAAAAGATACAATTATGCATGTATATAAGTGGTAGTAAATTATTGGGGAAGGTGAATCAGATTCTTTTCTTGTTGAAAAGGCTGGTGGCTTAATCCTGATCCATTTTTTGGTGTTATAACAAATTCTGATTTCTTCCTGCCCTAATCATGTAGGTGTGGTAAGACTTGTCAGATGGGAATTAGAAATTACAAGCAGTGTAAGATGAGTTTTTGTTTTAACACAGGCAGGGCCTGGAATTTGTTCAATAGATTTCATCAATACTTTGATATTAAAAAACAATGCACTGAATACTTTTACCCTGAATAAATATTATTTGCCAAAAAAATATCATAAAATCTGTATTTCTACCTATAACTGTTAATTTTCCCAGTTATGGACTTGTTTAAAATTTCTATGAAATAATTTTCTCAAATTTCTTTGTTTTATTGAAGTACTTTCTTTGGACATTCCCATGTGGCTGTAGAAACATGAACACTATGATAGAGGTTAACAAATAATACAGTGCTCTGAGCTCGGTATTCACATTGTAAGAGTTACCCAGTTCTTATGAGAGCTATTGTAATCTGCAAAGCTAGGAGGTTGGCATTAGAGTTCCTAGTTTTTCTCGCTGCTTAGTTCATGCTTAGTGTGCCAACTTCTCTGTCCTCAAATGAGTATCACTTACTTAAACCTTCCCTAATACTAGTGCTTTTAAAGCTCTTCAGAACACTTGGATGAAAGATGATAAGTGCCAGAATTTTTCTCTGCTGATGGCTCACAGTGTTTGCAGAAGCCTTTGAAATTTTCCTTGTGGTACTTCAGGATTTCTTTATGAATAGTATGTAGCTTTGCAAGAGCTAATGGCAATTTTATCATGCTGCCATAAGCCTTGCTTCACAGCCTTCTGCAGCTTGGAAGAGCTCAGCCCTCCTTTCCAGCTAGCAGTGCTGGGATTTGTTTTGGCTTGAGTATTAGGTCAGTGGTTCATCATGTAAGAATATGTTGTAACTGCAGACAATTCAAGCTTTCTGATGCCATTGTGTGAGGCTGTGCAATGCCATACTGTGTATGGATGGGCCAGGTTTGGCTGTAAAACTTTCAGGTTTGTTTATCTTTGTAAAAGGTTAATAGGCCTTTACAGAGGCTTTTAGTCAATTGGAAGTATGTAAGTCAAAGGATCTCTGCAGCTTTTTGTGCTCATAAAGTAGACTGGGTAGGAAGATTCATCAATTTACTTATTTTAGTTTCAAAACCATTAATATCCAGGAGGGGCAGAGGAGGGAAATAATAAGATGCTGGTTCTGTTTGGCTGACATTTAAAAACTTGGTGTTTGCTCAGGTTTTTGAACAGCAATTAAGCCTTGAGCAGTCGATGGTCAATGAACTTCAAGCTGGATAATATAGTCTTTAGAGACAGTTGCAGAAGGGTGAAAGAAAAAAGGTGGTCAAGCAGCATGAAGCAATAAATGAGAGCATTGGAAACTGTCAGATGCTTCTAGTCACATAACCTCTCAGCAGGAGGCTGGCAGTGAAAAATAAACATCAGGAACAGAGAAGAGTAGAGACTGTTACTTGAAACACATCTAAATGATCTTGCTGCATGGACTGGAACAGAGGTAAACCTTTTTTATATATTGACTGGTTGTCAGACAACTTGCAGTTTCTTAGCAGTGAATTGGAAGAGACAGGGATATGCAGAACCCCAGGCACCTCTGTGCATGATCTTTTCCTGTATGTGACTGTCTCATTCCCCCACTGCATTATACCTCCAATATCAATACAGAACTGAAGAGTCTCATTGCCTTCTGCTGAGTCACTCTGATTCCACTGGTAGCTCAAACAATCCCTGAGTATCCCATGGATTTCTGGTTTTATTATGGCTTTTCAAGTTGGCAGATTGTGGCACTTTCATTAATAGCCTTCTTTCCCCCATTTTTATTCTGTGATGGTATTGAACCATCACAGAATGAGATGGTGCATGAATCTGTAAATTCTTTTTAAAAGGGAGCTGGGAAACTTCCAAAAGCTTTATTCTTTTAAAAGTTCAGGAGACTGTTAAAGAGTGCACCAGGTGGGATTGCAAATTGCATTTTGTGAGGTCACTGAAGGGATAGAGGTTGTGTTTGGCACTTGCCAGGATCTGGAAGTGATGATTGCTTCAAGATGAAGAATCACTTTTCCTTTCAGGTATGTGCTGTGCAGGTGGATTGATTTCAGTTAACTTCTGAGCATTATGCTCGCTGTTCTGAGCACATGAAGTATGTCACAGCATCTTGTGTGTCCAAATGTTATTTGAATTGAAAGCCAGGTCCTGGATGTCAGCCTCCTCAGCAGAGGCTGCTGTTCCCCTGGCAGAACAGTGTGGAGGAGGATTGCCCAGCCTGGTTAGGCATGGCCAGGACAGAGGCTTTAGGTCAGGTGGACTTCCTGCTAACCAGTCCCATCTTCCCAGCTTCTCTCTCTTGCTTGTGCTTCCTACCGTGTAACCAGATGTACACCCACAGTGTGATGGGATACGTTTTTTTAGTCTACTCTCCAGCATTCAAGTGAATGCAGCAGAATCGTTTTGATGGTTTTTGCCCATGCAATCTTCCATGACACATTTATGATGATAAAATGAGGAAGCAGTACAAGTCGTGGCATCAAGCTCCGGAGAGGATGAGTGCTCCACCCATATGGAAGCACCCTGCGCAGAGCTGGAAGAAGCAGCTTTGGAGTTGCCTGTTAGGAGAAGATAAGTTATCTCCTGGATGTCTGCATCTACCAGAGAAAAATTTAAGGATGTCTTTTACAAGATACTCATGTTAATGTCATTGTGTCTTTGAAATCTTCCTTGCAAAGCAAGATCCCAAACCTTAATTAACAAATACTCATGTCTTTTGTTTTGGTACATAAAACTGGGCTGAAATACAACGAATTTAAAGCCAGAAAGAAGTGCATGAATTGCAGTAAATACTTCTGCTTTTTTTACTGGGAGTATTGAAAGAATGAAGCTTTTAGAAGCATGTCACTATGCTCACAATTGAAATTTCAACAGATGCTTTATAATTTTTCTGACTTTCCTATTACAGTAATAATTTCCAGAATCCAAAGTGGAGTTTTCTTACCAGAGGCCCTTTGTTAGAATAATCAGTTATGGGTGGAGTAAAGCTAGAGCACAACTGGGGATCTAATTCGTTTAATCACTACTATATGCAAACAATAGTATCACAAAGATCCTTGGAGGGTGGAAAACACAGGACAGTAGAGAAAAAAATAGAAGGAGTTGAAAACCATTTTTCTAGGAGCTCTATCGTTTGATCATGGACTTTGTTTCAAGCTGTGCTTGGCACTCTTTGGGAACCTCAGCGCTGATTAGAAGAATATACTTTTAAAAGATGGTTTGTGGTATCTACTATACCAGAACATGAAGTATCACCCAAATGGAACAATTTCTGCCAAAGAAATTGCAACTAAGGAACAGGTTCTGTGCATGCTCCTGGTTTTGAATGGCAGTAGCGATTTCACCCCGTCAATAGGCTGTCAGACTGTGGGTCACCATTCATTGCTTTCCTAAAGGGAGGACTGCAGGTGCTGCAGTGCCAGGCTGCTGCGGAAGCGTCGGAGCCCAGCTGTGTTGAATTAGGCATTTTCTTCAGTGTAGCTTGAAAGGGCTGTAGTCTGGGAGGGAGTACACTGGAAACCATTCCTCATAGGCAGAAGGAAAACACTACCTAGAAAGGTTTATTTTGCAGGCTCCGAACCCTGCCAATGCAAATCCAGCCTTTGAGGCTGGTTTGCTTATAAACAAGGTTTCAAGAGGCCTTTTGACTGCTACTTAATAAAAAAAGGGAATCAAAAAACCCAAGTGAAAAGGGCTGTGATTTTATTCTCGTGTTTGTTTTGACTGCAGGCTGGAAATACCAGGTTTACCAGTTATTGCAGCCCAATCTGGTAGGATTTTCAGGTTCCATTCTGCTGCCAGTGCACTGATGGTTCTAACAGATTAAATGGAACTGAATGGTTTAACCTCAGCAGCCTGAGGAAACACATCCTGCCCTTGGGTCAGCTTTGCAGTCAGTAGTTGTAAACTATGATTCTGTACAGAGCCGTGTGCCTGTAGGAAGAAGTATATTGCCTCATTCCCTTCTCTTGTGCCACTGTGACAGTGGTGGTAATTGGTGCTTGCCAAGTACCAGGTGCTGCCCTCAGTTACTGTCTCCTCAAAGTCTCCAGAACACCCAGCTGGGCTGTGACAAGTAGAGTACACTGAGCTGTTCTTCCGTATTCTTTTGGACAGGGGGTACAAACACTTCCTGCATTGATAACTTATTTTCAACAGGACTTGGACAACATTGGGGTGGTTTGAAAATGTGATGTGACCATGGCTAGTATTGCAAAATACGGGAGCAAAAGTCTGTGTTTCTCAGACTCATTTGTTATTCTGGCAGAGACTAGAATCATATTTAGTGTCTGCATTGGATATCGGATATTGGAAGTCATTGACTGTCAAATGTCCTCTCATCTGGCAGTGTTCTATGGCTTTTGGATTTCTTGCCATGCAAGCCAGTCTTGCTGGTGGTGGTGCCAATGTCTGACACTGGTGGTGAAGAGAGACTGTGAAGCCCTGCTTGTGGCTATTCCCACCATGCTGCTCTGCTTTTTGTGCTGAGGCAGATTTCTATTGAGAGCTCTTTTTGTGTAGCGTTTTGTTGAAGGATTTACGGCCTAACCTTACACATACGTCTTAGATAACACCACTTTACATTGCTAGAACAGAGGCTAGGCTATAAACATTTCTACAGTAAGTTTTCGCAGATGTCTTTCACATACAAACACACCCCATTTTGTTCCCTCTTGCTTTTTGGAAAAGGGTAGTGACAAGTGAAGAACTGTTCTCTGTGTGTCCTCAGTCCATCACAGAGTACTGTTTTGAGGAGTTTTCTGTAGCTTCCTTTGTGGCGGGCTATTACCAAGGTTCTCACTACTCCCAAGTTTTCTCAAAGGATTCAGAGCTGAGATACAGAGCTAAAAATGCATCATGGGATCATAGAATAGTTTGGGTTGGAAGGGACCTTCAAAGGTCATCTAGTCCAACAACACCCCTGCAATAAGCAGAGACATCTTTAACTGGATCAGGTGGCTTAGAATGACATCCAGCCTGGCCTTGAATGTCTCCATGGTATGTTGTACTTAATTTTGTTATTTTGCTAGTTATAGTTAATTTATTGCTTTAATAATTTTTAAGTTTTCATTAAGCATTTTCTGCTCAGGGATTACATTATATAAACATTACTAATTTCCTTTTCCCAATCCATGTTAATGGCAGTTAATTCTCTGGAGTTATGTTCTGCTAAACCAAGAAACCTGTAAGTAGCAGATAAAACATGTGCCCTTCTCTGGCTTCCCCAGAAGAAAAATGAACAGCTCATTCAAATTCTGTAATGTCATACAGCACATCATGTAGTGATCTTTTGATCTGTGAGCCCTCAAAGCCCTACCAGCTTCATTCGTTGCATGATGGGGATGATGTTACTCAAAATTTAAACATCACTTGTTGATATGAATTGGATACTAATTCCAGGAGCAGACTTTAAAAAACATGTCCAAATGCCTTGGAATGTTAATGTAAGTATTTCTTTCTTTTACTAAGCAGATACGGGAGGAATTTGCCGAGTGCTGGTGAGATTGTACAAACACAAAATTGCAAATTACAGCTCCTGAAGAAATTGTGGTTGGAGATGTGAGACACACAATGATGGTGTTTGTGAGAAGGCACATTTTTTATTTCCCATGAAAGCAGTTCTAACTGTTCAACAGAGGTATACAGTTGCCATCATTTACATGTAGGTAGAGATTGAAGGTAATTTGGAATCCTAAACACTGTTATGTTCAGAAACTTTTCCTCTATTTGAAGGCCTTAGAAATTGCCAGATATTATTATTTTTTAAGCAGTTTTACAAGTAGCCATATTTAAGTACTGTAATAACTGCAGTAATCTGGTGTTCCTTCATTCCCACCAATCACATGCCTAAAGAATTCCATGTAAGAGGCTGAACATACTTTCTATATTGCTCTTCCCAGGTCTCATGCCATCCCTTCAGCATTCTAATATCTCAGCTGAAAACATGTGCTTTTAGACTGTCCCCCTTAAAATTTTAGGTTGAAAGCTTGTTGGAAACACTTGTAATGATTTTAGACCTTGTAAGTGCAGATTGAGTAGGAGAGAGAAGGTGTAAATTAAACTAAGTTGGCATTCTCTCTACCTTTGAATTATTGCTTTTCATTTTGTGAGCTGATCTCTAGTATCTTTGCCAATCCTATTTCTTCTGTGAATTTTTGGAATGGTTCAGTAGAAAGAGGAAAGGGGAGATGATAGGCTTGTTCAGGATTTCATAACAGCCATTTGCCATCCTCGCGTGTACGCTAAGAGGGACTTTGCTGTTGTTACAACATCTGGACTGCAGATTATTCAGCCACAGACGGTTCCAACAAAAATGAAAATCAAAGCACTCCATGTAGCTTGTCCTCTAACATGCCGAGGAGTTAATAAGAAGAGAAGAATGTTCTTAGTATGACTCTCATTATTTCTAAAAACATTTAGTCCTCAGTGAGAACACCCAAAGGAAAAAAACCCTACTCTGTGTGTTTTGCTTTGTTCTGTGCCTGTTTTATCTTTTCTCCCTGCAGACCTCCAAAATTGATGCTTTTTTTTCCTCCAAAATTGATGCTTTGATTAGCATACATTATATCTTGCCCATAACACCATCTGAAATGTGGAACTGGATTTGACCAATAGTATATTTAAGCGCCGGTTTCAAATATGAGCACAAGGATTCCCTTTACTGCCATTAAAAGGGAGTATAAACTTTAGCAAATGTTGGAAGCAAATCTGGTGTTTGAAAGGCTGCCCTGAGAGGAGTAGTAACTGTGTGCAAGCAGCCCTGGAACCGGGAAGGAGCCATTACCTCATCCTCTGCCGCCAGCTCCGCCTGGCCTTAAAGATTCTGGGCACACGTCTCCCTCCTGCTGCTCCGTGCCAGGAATGGGGAGCTGGTTTGCTCTAACAGTGCCTGGATGCGTGCTCAGGGTACAGTCAGTTGTTAGAAAACAAGCCTGCGAATGGAGGAATCTGACTGGGGAGCAGCTCCCAGAGCAGTATCTGATAGGACTCTGGGTGCCAGAATTTTAACTCCTCCCCACCCTCGCCCCAAATTCAAGTGACCAAATTTTGCAGGTGAAAGATGCCTCTGCAGGCGGAGGTCAGTCTTAACACAGGCTTGGGGGTGCTCAGGAGCCCTTGGAAGAAGAGTTCAGGAAAAGAGAAGGGGCCACTGACTCTTTCCTCTCATTTAACTATTCACATCTATCTACTGAACGGGGTTAGAATCATAGAATAGAATTATAGCATAGTTAGGGTTGGAAAGGACCTTAAGATCATCTAGTTCCAACCCCCTTGCCATGGGCAGGGGTACCTCACACTAAACCATGCCACTCAAGGCTCTGTGGATCTGAAAATGGAAAATCTGGAGCTCTTTAAACAGTCTAAAATGTATCCATTTTAAAACAAAATTAGTTGTCAGTATTTCCCACTCATAGTCAGCTGAGTTGTAGAAACTGAAGCTGAAGTACTTCTGTTATGTGTAACTGGGGCGAGGGTGTGGAAAGAGTCTTTAGGGCGGGGACACTAGAAGAGGTTAAGACAGGGACTGTTCCTCAGTTTCAAGGACATAGTCATCTTCATGTCTCATTCCTGACTATAGTTGCATAAACATGAAAGCAAAACTCAGCCCTGGCAAATAGTTCTGAGAGAGCCAGCAGGTTTTACATGTATCTCAAAGTGGAGTGTATTTTGCTCTGCTGGCAGCCGCAAACTCTTTTCCCTACTCTCTGAGAAATGCAGAGATGCAATGGGGTCAGAGGAGGTGAGAAAATCCTCACAGAGCATTTTGGTCCATTTATTTAACTAAAGTATTTCCTCCTTTCTTACAAGCAGGGAAAAAAAGGAGACTGTCCACTGCCAAGAGAGGGAATAACGAGGAGCTACTTTATCTGCTATAGCATGATGAGTCAGGAGTGTTTGTACTAGCAAGGACATGTCCAGCTACTGCATTGCAACTGCTCGGGGTGTGCCTTATGATTCTCTGCGCTGTGTTAAGTGCTTTGTTCCTCGAGGCTGTGCTTCTTATACAGAAAACTCCCATTTCTGAAATAGCTTTAAACTTTTTAATAAATAGCTTATCCTCCTTTGTTAGAATAACCCAGGCTTTCTGCTTGTACCCTTTAGCTGCCTGTTAGACACTTTTTATTGATTTGTAAGCAGCTCTGGTTCAGGCTGTGGTTTTCAGGCAAGCTTGAACATTCAGTAGCGGTGATAATGGTTTAATGTGTGATTTCCTTTACTAGGAAATGATGATATGGCGAAACAGATTGATCTAACGGTAGAACTGCTGAGGTCAGTTATCCAGTTCTATCAAACAGGCGTCCACAGAGTTTCCTCTCGTTTGCTCCCCCACCAAACAGAACTGGGCACTGAGATCATTTCCTGGTTACATCTGATGTTAATGACACGAGTGTAAATTAACTTTCAGTGAATGGAGGTTCCTCCAGGTAACTTGGCATAATAGCAAGGAAGCAGTGACCTTCACAGCTGTGCTGGTAGCTTTTGGTCTTGGATGAACCTGAGAAGGTTAACGTATCATTACGTAGTGAGAAGTCATACCACTGTAGGGAAAAAAGCAGGGCTCCTACCCAAATACTGTGAGTAACTATCTCCCTGTTCCTGTGAAATGAGGGAGCTGTGTGAAATATACTCTTTCTTGCCTTATTTTCCTGGCACAGGGACTTTTCCTTTTAATTACCAGAAGATGCAATTTGCACCTAGTTCTTCTTCATTTAACAGTTGTGTAACACAAGAAAGATGCAGTTCATGATTCCCAGTCTGTTTCTTCAACCTTCCTTTCAGCTCCCTTGCCTTGCTGCATAGTTGAGTGAGCTCTCACAAGTTGTTTTGGCAGTAGTTTTGGTAGTATGTTAAGGATATTGGGTTTTTCTTCTTTCCCAGAAGGTTTAAAATAGACATAACAATTCTCTTGGCTTCATTGTGGCCATAGTATGATATTCAGCAATGTGAAGCTGAGGCATAGAAATAAAATGTAGCTGTCTGCCAGACGAAGGAGAATGTTCAACTAGCTTGTTATTGCCAACTTAGCTGTTTAAAAATTTAGCTTCTTAAATGATTCTAAGAAAAGTCTTCAGTTCTTGCCACTAAAAAAGCCAGCCCTGGATTTTAACCTTAAACTACTGCTTAGGTTTGTGATGACTGTAGATGTTTCAAAACGGGATCTCTGGTATCAAAGACAAGGAGGATGGTTCTTTTTTAGCAGGAGGCTGGCATCATAGCTGTATTAAATGCTCCACCCCCCAGATGAAAATGTTTCTTTGGCAGCAGCACGTTTGTGCACTGTTTCTGTTTGTGGTGTTGACAACCTGTAAGAAATGTTTGTAGTTCTGGTTTGCTCAGTTCTAGATACACTCAGCTTATGGTCTTTTCAGTGTAGCATGCCTGTGTGTGCCTGAACATGGACAAGGAACCACAAAACACGAGTGCCTTTAGCAATACTGATGTTCCCAATTTCTTTCAGCAAGCCCCTCATCTTCCATCGGGTGAGCCCTATCACCCTTTTCTCAGACAAGGGGGGAGAAGAATCCTCAGATAAGACTGTAAGAACGGTACATGTGTGGTTGTTGACGTTGTGTGAGTAAATCCCTAGTTTACCTGAAATGGTCCTCTTGGCATTGCTGGATATTGGAAACTAGACTTGGGCAAGCTGCTTCCCTTGCTCATTTGTTTATTAATGCTTCCATTTCACAGCTCTGTTATTGTCTGAGCATCTAAAAGGAAATACAAAGATTTCATGTGGTTTTGGATGCCTGTAAACTTTAGCAAGTCAGAAGTAGGGAAGATTTTATACACCTTTGCACTGTGGTTTTGTTGACTGTAAATTGAGGTAGTGCTTGTTATCCTCTGCTCCTGTGGGCCAGTGTGGACATGAGTGCTTTATCCACACTGTGGCTTGGTTACTGCGACTAGTTATGCAGCTGCAGGAGGAGCTAGACTGGATTAAAACAAAAAAACACCAAAAAAACCCAAACCACAAACCAAAACAAACTACCACACCCCAAAAAACCCAACATACAAAGCACAAACACCATTTTTCTCCTAGTTCAGTTTGGCAGGCAGGCCTCTCAGCCCTGTGGCTGGTTTGGAAGAGGCTGATGCCAGTGCTGGCACTGCCGTGATAGCACTCATCTGTCTGCAGCACTTGGCTTTATTGGGCTTGTTTTGCAGTAAGACTGGCTGTACCAGTAAGTCTGGTAGATAACAGTAAATGTTATCTTGTGCTCATATCTTTCTTACCATCCAGAGTCTGACTAAAAGCTTCTCCTCTACCAAATTCACTTTTCTAACTCATTGCAAGTTTTTTGCAAAAATAGCATTTCCTATAATTTTTAAAGATAACATTCTGAGTATCTAGGTAATACAAAGCCTTGTTCCCCAAGTATCACTAACCTGTGGGATCTGGTGTCACTTTATGTCCAACAATAGGATAAGGTGGTATATTTCTAACCATGTTTCCTGTTGTGGCTTGAACAGCATCTGTGTGTCTGTCCCTGATCCTGCACTATCTGTTGGGTGGTGTGAGCATGGTGACCAAACTGGCTTAGGATGTCAGCCAGCAGATGCTGCTGTCCTTCCCCTCTACAAAGGAGTAGCTGTTTCTGACCGTGGCTTTTCCTGCTTTCTCAAATATTGGCAGGTCTTGAGCACCTCTCTTAACAGAATTCAAGCAGAGTCAAACCAGGGACTGGAATGATGTGATTTTGACAGTCCATATTTAGTAATTCATGGAGCTTTAGGGCTGTTTGTTATCGTTGGCAATCCAGAGTTTCTGCAGCAGCTAGTTGGTGATTATCTTTGCAAGCTGATGATATTCTCACGTGGTGTAAATGACTGTAATAACAGGTATCATCCTAAAGTTGTCTGTCAGTGTTTACTTCAGCCAGGTGAAAATTAATTGAGACAAATCATGACACATTCAGAATTAGATGCTCTCTTTACTAATTTGCTCGTGACAATAGAACCATTAGAAATGCAGTGCTTTTCCCATGCTTTTTATATGCATGTATATAAAAAAAATAATCATCTTTTTCTTCTGCTTTCTATGTATTCTTAACTTGGATAAGCATATTTCTCTTAGGAATGTACCAACTTTGATATTGTTACCCTATTTATTGTTCTTTTGTATCCCATAAGCCAGATCATTCTTAGGAGAGCCTCATACATCACTGACATTAGCAACATGCCCAAACATACAGACTTCTTGGTGACTTTACCAGATTCAACCTGCAAAGCTGTTAAACAAAAACCAACCCAAGCTCTCCCAGTTTCCCAAGTTATAATCCCCCAACAAACCACCACTCTCATGAGATCTACACAAGTGTCAGCAAGTCGTGTGAATTTCCACTGAATTTATGCTGTCAGCACTGCATGAAGGACTTGCTGAGTAAATCAGCCCTCTCCTTCTCATTCATGTTGTGACTGGGAGAGAAAGGCGTTCTACTGACCACAGGAGACAGCAGGGGTGTGCAGGGGTACTCTTGTGGCTATAGAAGGAATGGGGGTTTAGGAAGGGTGGGGTTGGGATCGTTTTGCTCTTTGTTTTTTTTTCCCTTGTTGTCCACATGTGATTTTGCTCTCCTCATTCTGGGAAATCACTTCTTCTTAAAGATGTTCGTTTCCAAAGAGTGCTGCAGGATTCAACCTTACCTCAGCAGCACACCAAGACAATGTTTTTGCCGGGTATAAGTAGCACTCTCTAAACAGTGTGCTTTTTAAAATCTACTGGTTTGAGCTGTTATTTTGAAGTTTATGTTACTTTCTCCATTAATGTTTTTCCCCAAAGTTGCTTTAAACCATTTTAAAGGTCTTGTTACTAATCAGTTTCTGGCAAATTCCTTTACCCTTCAAGCAACATCTGAAAATCCTTATGTAAGCACGGTGTTGCACGTCATCTTGTGTTAGTTGATTTTTTCCTTCCATTGAATAGATTCCTTTTGATTTGCCTTGGTTGAGAATTTTTTTAAGACAGAAGACATTTTTAGGCTTTCTTTTGGAAGCATCCTTGTAAACATCGAAAGTTCTTTAAATACACATATCATCAGCTGCGTAAGGTGCTGACTTTAGAAAGTGGATTTTGATATTAGTTAATGAATTCAAATCTGAAAATGAATGATGTGCTTATGCAGCTTCCACAGCTGCTATTTAAAGACTGCTCATCTTCCCTGGTACTGGGAGCTGTAATTAACAAACCATCACTGGGAATTCTCCTAATCACAAAAGACTTTCAGCAGTAAGTGCAGAACGGTCCATGCTCAACTCTGCGTAGGCAGAAATGAGAATAATTGATGTCGAATGTCCTCTCTCATGTTACACCCATAACCCTTTTATAGCCCACTCCCTTCTGCATCCGGAAACGTGTCAGAAAAATTAGAGTTTGGTGTAAAAGAAAGTTTGTCCACTCTCAAACAGCAGGTTTTGCCTGCAGGAGAATACCTGTTTGCTCTTGTTGCCTTTTAAAACCTGCCCTCCCAGAATTGTGTCAGCTTCTGGTATTTCTTGCCTTCCATTGGGAAGGAGCAAATGGGTTCCTGGTGGTTGGCTGCTACTCAACACCACAACCTACATGCCCTCCTGGTGAATTTAAGAGGCAATTCCTTCACACTTAGTAATATTCGAAATTTGTGGTGATGGGGATGACTTAAATTTCCATGAACCTGTTTAGTTCTTCCATTTCGTTGAATTTGAAAAGAGGAATAACATTGTCTGCATTTCAACCCAGAGAGGAAGGCACCCTGGGTACATTTTTCTCTTAACTTACTGTTAGCTTCACTTTTAAAGTAGAATTTCATTGTAAGTACAGCACTTCAGAACACTGTTAAGTACATTTTCTGTTGAATAAGATCATGTCACACCTGAGGTGGAGTGGGAGGAAGCCTTACAACAGCAATAAATCCCCTGAACCTCCCTAGCTTGGAGGAGATTGTTCTTCAAATAAGCTGTTTGATAAAATACAGTCCATATTTAATTCAATTTCTTGGTCAAGAGCATTGCATGAATTCAGGGTTTCAGATCATCAGCAACTGAAATATAAAGAAATTCTGTTGGCAATCCAGACTTCCAGAACAGAAACCAAACTCTGCATGAATGAGCTGAATGGGAAGATAGGGACATACCCACTGGATAAGAAAACTTTTCTTCCCCTGGAATTTAGTACCCACATTTAGCCACAGAAACTTATTTGATTGAGACACCTTATTTGTGCACATTCCCATATGTCCCTTAACCTTCCGAGTTCTCCTGTGAGCCACATAGCATTCATAACTGAAATTGCTGCGGGCTGCCTTGCTCCACGAGTGATACCCTGACAGCTGCAGAGTGGTACCAGCTGCCACTGGCTGCCTCTCCATTATGGTGTCCTCTAGAGTACACTGCTATGTACTGTGGTGAGGTACCAAGAGATCACCTGAAGCTACAGGTTCTATCATTGTGAACAATTGCCCTGCTAATGCTTGCCCTAAGGAAACAATTAGCCCTGTTGTACTAATGACTGTCAGAACCTTCAAAGTAACACTGTGGAAAGTTACAGTTCTTGTCTTAACAGGTAGTAAAAACTCTCCAGAGAAGCCCTTTCATTCTTGAGCTCTTGATTTTCAGCAGTAGCTCTGTACCACCTTTGCCGGGTGCAGATTTCAAACTAGTATGATACAATTGTATTGATTTCTAGTTGGCAAATTCAGTGGGTAGGGCCATGAAGGAGAAGAAATAAAGTTTCTTTCACCGTTTCTTTTCCCATTGGTATTTTATTCACTCTGAAGTTTGTGTCACTGCTGCTATAGTGTGATTTAGCAAACAGGGGAAGAGTGGGTTTCATTCTTACAGTTCAGAGGTTTCAGGTGCTGTTTTCTTATTATTGCCGTTCTGAGTTTACACTGTATCAATGTTACTTTTGTAACACATTAGTCTGCTTTTAACTAATCCTAGGCCTAATTTCCTGATGCTGCCCTTCAAAATGAATAAAATATCAATGAGAAAAGAGCTCTTGGTTTCCAGTGTACTGCTAAATGGATTTTTGGAGACCTACCTAGCCTGGTTTGGAGTGTAATTGAGTAAAGTGATTTCATATTGCTGAGCCAGAAGCAGAGCTTCTTATGTGAAAAAGCATAAGGTTTATGTAAAATTACACAACTGCATAGGAACTGATGCAAAATAAACCACATGTCACCTTTGTGATGATTTTAAGTGTTCAAGCTTATAAGATGGTAAGAATCCAAGTTCTGGTTTAGTACAGTAAGCAGCAATCCAGCATTTTCTATCTCTCAAGTAAAGGCAATCTCTGGATCCAGTTGTGCTTTTTGATAATAACCTTTGGTTTGTGTTCGACAGTTGCAGGAGAGGAACTCTCCTGAGCTGGTATCATGCTGAATTTTATGGACAATGTAGCTCACTAACAAAGGGAGGTGGAAAAAAAATGTTCCTGCGTTTGCTGGATGCTGTGAATTGAAATTCAGAAAGATCAAGAATTGTGAATACAACTCAGAGCAAAGGCAGCAATTACATTATGCACAAGAAAAAGGGTGCTCTTTGAGCCTGAAAGAGATTCATTTGACAAGATTGTGTTTAGAAGATGACCATATGTGTAATCTTCCTTTAGATGAAAAAAGCCAGAAAGCCTCATGCAAAAAACTGAGATTTGAGAACTCCGTTTTCATTCAATCACCTATATTCCTCTGATCTGTCTAAGTCTTAATAGGGTAGTAAGTGTATAATAATGTCATGTAGAAAAGTAGGAGAACTGAAAGGTGATGTGTTCAGTGATGTTGTTTGCAATTAAAAACCCTGAGGAAGGGTTATGGTTGTATGATCAACCTTGCATAAAAATAGTACGGTCACCTTGTCCTTTGAAATTGATTTTGCTTGCCTTAAAGGAAACACCTTTCAGGACATCCAGCGTGCTGCAAAGGATTCACTCTTACAGGTGCACATTATATTATCATTCCTTACAAAATAAAGATGATGATGGAATTACTGGTTCTGCAAAAATATCCCCTTAATATCTTCAAAAGAAATTACAGCTGTTGTATCACACTGCTGGAAGACGCAGTGCACAGTATGTGCTGGAAGGGGAATTTTACATCACTTTGAAATATAAACAGCATTTGCCTTTATAAACCATAGATTTTATTGTTAGAGACCAATTGCATCCCCAGCTGTCCTCTGCAGCACACACTTCTTAATATGTTGAAATAAGAAGCTTCAGCTTGCTTTGTTTTGAGAGCTAAATAGAGATTTCTGAATCTGGGGTGAGGTACAAAGAGATATAAAATACTGCAGAAACTCTGAGAGTGCTTGTCTGAGTGAGGGAAATCTCGGGCAATGGGTGTGTTAAAGGACAAGAAAATCTAAATGAGATGGGAGCTCCGCTATTTTTATTTGCTTCTTATTGCATGACTGACTTTTTTTTCCCCTTAGTTTTCATACTCACAGTTTGCAAGTTATACTTCTTCAGGTTTTGTTTGATAAGTTTAACTGTTGACAGCAGGGTGGGAGCTCAGAGGTGTTCTTCATTTATTGTTCCTCAGCACCAGCTTTTTAGTTCTGTTTCTGGAAGTTTCATCTCTCCCGGCAGCAGAAGCTTGTAGGAGCTGATGTTGAGCTCGTCTTTTGCATTGATGTGTGGTTTGACTTCCATGCCTGAAGCTGCTTGTGTATAAAGCTTCTCTTTGGAAGGGTTATGGAGCAGAGAAATGTGTAATAACATGCAAAGATGTGTTTCAGAGGTGAACAGGATGTTCTAGAGCATGGTTGGAGTTGTCCTGAAACTGCACTAGCCCATAGTTTTGTCTGGTGTGCCCCATCACCCAAAATAGTCCTCACATGCTAACTCAGAGCACAAAGCAACTCATGGGAGTTGAGTCTTCCTGCAAATGGCTTGACTTGTTCTCATCTAACCTGTTACCAGTCTCTGTAAGATCCAGTCCAAGGTCAGAGGCATCTGTGGTTAGACTCAATGGTCAATTCTATATTAGCCAGAAGTGATTGGCAAAATTGCTGTAAAGTTTTAATCGAATGCCTGCAGGTCCAGTGGAAGAAAATTAATATTTCTGCATTGTCCTTTCTCCTCAGGAAACCCGAGAAAGGAGTCCAGTACCTGATTGAGCGGGGTTTTGTGCCAGACACGCCAGTTGGGGTTGCCCACTTCCTGCTGCAGAGGAAAGGCCTCAGCAGACAGATGATTGGAGAATTCCTGGGAAATCGACAGAAGCAGTTCAACCGGGATGTGCTGGAGTGAGTATTGTGTGTGGGGAAGAGCTCAGCCTGTTGTGATGGAAGTTTCCCCAAGCCAGACGTACTAATGGTCTCTGAATGCTTTGTGCTTATGTCTGGATCTTGTTCTGAAGGAGGGGGAAACCAGACTCCAAGGGTTAAGAAAAAAAATATGCACATGAGCAAATATTTGTTTCTTTGTTTTCCCGCAAGTTACTGGTTTTAGTATTGATCTAACAAGATACTTGCAAGGATTTATATTCCCTGTAGCCATGTACATTTACTCTAAATTTATGTTTTAATTTTATTGACCTTAGAGTATATTATTTCAAAGTCTTTTTCCTTCCTCAGGCACTCTAGTAATTTACTGAATGAAACAATATAATGTGTAACATAAGGCTTCATCGGTAACAGAACATGAAATCATTGTTACAGCCACATGGCTCAGCTATTAAGTAAACAGGGATTTTAGTCTGCATGGGCAGACACTGACAAGATCTATACATACTGTTCTTTTCCAAAGGATTAGCTAAACAAAAACTGGTTTAAAAAACAAATAAATTCAAAGCAGAAAATTAGACTTTTAGTAGCTTGGTCATAAATTCCATAAATAAACCTTGTATATAGAGAAGACCAAAAAAAAAGCTTCATTTTAAGAGGGTGTCCATTTAAAACATGTATTCTTTTAGGGCCTTTGGGGTTTTATATCTGATATACTGACCTGTAAATTCATTGTAGTCCAGTTTTATTCAAGGAATTATGTAAAACATGTAGTTAGATGTTTAACAGAACTGCTGAGAATGAACACAGAATCTCCACATCTTGCCCATTGAGGAAGACTAGGAAAAATTCTGACACAGGTTTTAACCAGCATACAATAAAAGCTGTACTGAAATTTGCATTGGTCTGTTGATGCACTCTTGAGGACTCAATGTTGATGCATAATATTGATAAATCCTCAAAATATTAAGGTTATGGCATCATGATACAAAGTGTTTGCCAACACCTTGTATTTTCTTTGCATAGTTCTTACAGACTGCTCTTACTGGCTTCTAGCTGCAAAGATGTTGGTCACATTCTCTACAGTCATCCTGATCTATTGTGCTGTCAGAACTTCTTATCTCAGATTCAAGCTTGAATGCTGAATTAATACAGCTAATGGCATGTGTATATATCATAGAATCATGAAATAGTGAGGGTTGGAAAGGACCTTAAGATCATCTAGTTCCAAGGTCTTCTCTTTCTTTCGTGTGCCTTGTTGAAGGCTGCCTTCTTATAGCATAATAACCAGCATAAAGCAGCAGAAGGGCATCTGCACCACAAGCACACAGCTGGCCCTACAATACAGAGTGACAGAGTATGGCTTGATTTTGATGCAATCCCTACTCAGCATGAGTCAGTATTAGCTGCTTGTAATGATGGGCTGGATTTTGCAATGATGAGTCAGACTGGGGTGAAGACTTTCCAAAGAGTCTGCATCTTCTAGTTTTTTAAAAGAAAACAGAGCAGGTCCAAGAGGAGATGACTTATAAACAAATGTGATGTTGTGAACTTGAACAAATCATTTGCCCTCAGTCTCAAACAGACTAGCGGAATATGAGTAAGTAGAAGTGTGCCTCTGCTGACGCAGATGCTGTATCTGTGGTGAGGTGAATTGTTAAGAGTAAGGTCATAATCACCTACCTACAACCCCACAGCAATCCTTTCATTGAAATAACCTGTTCTTATGTAAGCAGTTCAGCTATGTTTTGGAGCAAGGAGCATTCTGTAGGCAGCGCTGTTCTCTTGATAGCATTCTGAACCTCGCCTGCAAAGAGGAACAAGGTATTTCTTTTCTTAAAAAAAGACAGTAGAATAGTATTTCAGCTTAAATACCACATGTACAGATTGCAGGTAGATTTTGTCCATCTGATAATAACTCTGGGTTTTGTTCAAGTTTCCCAGATCCTGTAAATTAGGGTGTTTTAACTGCTTGAAATCTTCTTTTCACTGGTGTTTAGAAAATATTCAAAGAGTAACCTAAGTATTTGACCAAGAGCTGTATTCTGGGCCTACTGTAGTTGCTGCCTCGTGGCAGGTCAAGTGTAAAGGCATTGTTCGTATGGTGTGGAACTTGCATAGCTGGCATTGATGGTGGTGCCCTGGCCAACATCTCCCCAACACACTGCTGTCCTGTAGCGAGCCCCAGCTTTCCCTCCCTGCCTACCAAGGAGTGCCTGATGGAATAGAGATGCAGCTGAGGACCTGGGCTTCTACTGTGTCTTGACTTTGCATTAGAAAAAAAAGGACATTTACTCAAAGGATAAAATAAAACCATCATAAGGATCACTGTTAAAAGTGAGAGGGAAAGCATGACATTCTGCTGCTGTCAGGACTTCATCATTTCAGTTCAGTACACTGCACAGCTCTGTGCAAGAGTACCAAGAAAGAGAACCAAGGCAGTTGTTGGTGACCCAGCAAATGGTACAGTCCACTCTTCATACCTGGGTTTTGTAGAGAGGTGTTAAGCAGGGGATGGTTCCCAGGAAGAAGTTTCATTTCTCTGCCTCCTAGCAATGGTGAAGTCTCACTGCCTCATGCTTTTACCTGCCTGGGACATGTAACATTGCTAGGGGAGATGTGGTCATTCGTCACAGGCTTGTTCACTCAGAGTAATGTATGTACTCACATTCTTCCGCAGTGACTATAGTCACATTTTTTTTATCATTATGATGAGGATCTTATCATCAGGGATTCTCATTTTGTTAACTATTGTTAACAAAAGCTAAACAAGTGTGTCTGATCATACTTTCATGTTTCCATTTGCTGTAATGACTAAAATAACTTGTTCCCATTTTTGTCATTAGATAGCCATGAGCAAAGTTTTGTTTACTATTCTGATATACTTGTAGAAAAGTCCTGGTTCCAGGTGAGAACATTGACCATGGCGGTATATCTGCTGTCTTCATAGCTCATATAAAAGATGAAGACCCCTCCCCATTATGTTGTTGGCCAGCAAGGTCCTCAGTTGCTCTCATTTCTTCATTTTGACTCCAGCTTGTCTGTACATGTGCTTTACACCTTTGAAGGAGAGAGCAGCTTTTGAAGGTGTTACAGAACTTATAATAGGTGGGAAGGCTGTGAGCATTATTGCAGAACTGATAATAGGTTTGTAGGCGTGGACTGGAAAGAGCATGAGAAATGCCAAACCTGTTTGTGTCCTCCTGCTTCTGCATGAAGGGACAAAAAGTCAAGGCAAAGAGAATAAATTGCTTAGGTATTAATCTGTGTTAGCTACAATGTTAGTAGAAGAATAGTGTGAGCTACTCTAATTTATCATTGTATAGCTATACATCCATGAAAAGGCTTTTAAAACTAGGTTGTGCTTTCTCTCTGTGGTTTTTGCATTACAGTGCTGTTACTTGCACTGATTCATATCGGGTTATTTGAAACTAAAGCTAAGTTTAAAGAAAGGAAATTCATAAGCTTCTGATTTTAAAGTAGTCTCCAAGTATTAGAATGACATAGTTCATGTTGATTATATTCAACTGGTTCTTTTTATTTGTTGTCAGCACCTTATTTTCAGAGCAAGAAGCAATTATTTAGAACATTAACTGAAAGACATGGCAAGTGATGGGGAAATGAGACTTACAGTAACAGAGTATCCAAACAAGATGATTTTTTTTCTCTGTATGCAACAACATTCCTAGACACAGAAGCCATTTGGTACAAATGACTGTGTTTGCTGCAGGCTGCTTCAGATAGGATATTTTGAGCAGTATAAACTATCTGTTATTATTATAGGCACTGTGATAATTGATTGGCCTGGAAGCACAAACCCAATAATTATTCTTGGCACTGGTGTATCACATTGGTCAGACATCGGTCATTCCAGCAGCTCCTCTGCTACAAAAATAATAAGGGCCTGCTTACATGTACACATTGATCCATTATTTGTACTCCTTCCTTCACAGCTTACCTGCAGTTATTGCAGTTGGTCAGATTTTGAATTTTTCAAATAACTCCATAAATGCCTCTGAGAGATGAAAATTGAAAGGGTTTTTTGGTCTCAAAAATCTTACCTTTGGTACTCTTGCTAGAAATCAAAAGCCATAATGGCAATATGTTTCTCTCCTAGCTGTGTTGTAGATGAGATGGACTTCTCAGCAATGGAACTGGATGAAGCACTCAGGAAATTTCAGGCTCATATCCGTGTTCAAGGAGAAGCCCAGAAAGTAGAAAGGCTCATTGAAGCTTTTAGGTATGATGCTGAAATAAGTTACTTAGTCACCAGAAACCTGCTGGTGTCAAACTGGAGAACTGGGGAAGTGAAGTAAATCTAAGTTATTTCCATGCTGATTTTGCAGTGTTCTTGTAAGCTACATAGTTTCAAATCGAGCATGTTATTGTGGTGGTTTTGCTAAGTATGAAATGGGATGTTTTATTTGCTGGTACCATTCAAGTCTGGCATTTGTATTAACATGGTAAGGTTTCTCAATTAAAAGTTCTTTCTGGCATCAGTTGAAAAGATATTCAAGGATCTTTGAATGTCTCTGACAATGTATTCGGATATAGTAGTTCATATGAGTGCAACGCAACACCATTTACATTTTGGAGTATATATGTTCGGCCTTTCATTAAGCATTTCAACAACAGTGGAATAAAGAGCCTTAACTTATTAAAACTAACACAAGTGTACTTGATCAAGGGCAGGATGAGATGTAAATCACCATCTGGCAGTAAGCTAAAATCAATGCTCTGTTCTTACCTGGTGTCAATGGGAATTACTGAAAAAAAGAAAAAAGGAATACTGAAGTTATTGTAGCTCAGAATCTGTTCTATGTAAAGCTGCATTGCCAGCAGAGAACAAAGCCTTCCACATTCTAGGATTGGCTTATAAGCGAAATATATGTTTGAAACACAAATAATAGCTTGCTCAGCTTCTGGAATGTGGGAGTTGGATTATTTGGTGGAATCAGAACAGTAGCTCTGACAGCTTTCACTTCTGCTTTTTTACAGCCAGCGATACTGTATCTGCAATCCGGGTGTTGTGAGACAATTTAGAAACCCTGATACCATCTTCATTCTAGCCTTTGCCATTATACTGTTAAACACAGATATGTACAGCCCAAATGTGAAACCAGAACGCAAAATGAAGCTAGAAGATTTTGTCAAGAATCTAAGGGGTAAGTCAGCTCTGCTGAGAAAGGTCAGGAAAGCTTTTCCCTGTAACTGTCATTGAGGAGACACCACACATTTTCTGGGATAAAGAAGAACACAAGGCACTTGATGCTGCTTTCATGTGATTTAAAACTACTGTCATTTTTACAGGCTCTAGTTGTTTCTGGAATAGTGAAAACAGAATTAAGCATGTAGTCTTTTGTCATTTTTATCTTGTCTTTCTTGAATGGATGCATAGTCAGGTCCTTTTATTCCCATATATATACACATATATATTAAGGAACAGAAATCACTATATCATGATGAGAACTTTGGGAAATAAACTAAAGATTTAAATTCTCATGGGGGGGGGGGAATCCCAACTTCAAAACTTCCCTAAAAAGTACACCATAAATAGCACATAGGTTTCATTCTGATTTCTTCATTGGTATATTTTCTGACCAAGAAGCTACTTGCCACTCTATGGCACACCCAAACTGCAATTAGGTTGCCAAAAACTGGATTTTTTTTCCAATCTGTGCCTCGGATCTTTCTATCCTCGTTCTTTCTGGTGAAAAAAAGCAGGTTTTATGAAGTATCAGCTCACCAGTGCTCAGCCATGTCTAACAGGATGCAGTCCCCGTAGAGGTGAGCAGGAAGGTCATGCACGAGGAGCTGATACCTCCTGTTGTTCCTGGACACTCAAGGAAGAATGGATCAGACAGCATTTACCTTTTATCATGGAGGAGCACTCAGATGCTAGAGAAATAAAGTGAGGCTGAAGTCCTCATCCCTTTTTTTCCTTTACAACAGTTTGTGCCTATAGGGAAAAAGCAGCTTTTACTGTAGTTCCATTACTGTGTGTCTGTGCAAAGGCCAGGAAAATTGCCTGCTCAGTCGTTGCAACCCTCTCCTCCTCCCCGCCCCCTGCTTTTAAGCACAGAATAAGCACAACTTAGTGTAGCCCCTGTTCTTTTGTTGACCATGGCTGTAGCAGCATGGCAGCAGAACAGGCACCAGCAGGCATCGATGTGTTGTGTAACAGCTATTCTCTCACTCACAGCTAAAAGTGGGCTGAATGGCAGAAACACAGAGTCCAGCTGCTTAATATACATAAAGATCCTGGTGCATCTCAGGGCATGGCAGTTTGCATTCCTGTGTGCATATGGAACTTGCATTTTAGTCCTAGTAAAAACAAAATCCTTGTGGGGGTCTGGAATTTCAGATTGTGAAAGTCCTGGTTGGTGATTTTATTCCCTTAGATTTCTATAAGATAGCAAGTGGTTTAGCTCAGCAAAATACAAGTTAGTGTTGAGATTTTACTGTAAAGTCCTCAGAGACTAAAAAAGGCCTGATATTCATCTCTTAGCATAATACTACAGTTATATTTCTTGTACTGAATGCAGCACATTCTCTGTGAGCCCTACCCCAAACGCCAGCAATTCCTTATGGTTGTAGGCATTTTTGTGACAGGCTGCCTTGCCTGTGACTGCAAATGACTGGATCACACAGGGTGGTCTGTGGAACAGAACAGAGGCAGTTTTGCTCGCCTGTAGTTGGAAAGAAACTGTATTTTATCATGGTGAGCAGTTGTTCCACGGGATGACATGATATTCTATTTTGGCTTCTGAATGAGAGATAAGAGTTTATTGCTTTAAAGCCTCTTTAAAAAATAGATATGCATCTCGCTGTCCCCAGGAAATCCAGCTGTAAGTCACCTATTGAAACTGGACTCCTTCCATTGCTATTAAAAATACAGGATCAAGCATTCAAGCCATGCCAGTGATCATCACACAGTGCTAAACAATGACACTGTAACTAGGCTATTCTGATGATTTATTTTCCAGAGTAAATGAGTTGGTTTTGAAATCATACAGGAAATATCAGTTAAATTAATTTTGCTGGATGCTGATAAGGTTCTTGTGTAGGAAATTATTTGATGAAAGGTGTTGAGTAATATGACAAAGGCAAAATGGAATGATTCTGCTTCTCCCAGTGGGTTACTCCTGGAAGGAGGCCACAAGGGGATTCTAGTGTCTAAAGGGTTATTTGACTTATTTGAGCTTAGGTACCAAAGAGGAAATTTGAAAGAAAAAAAGAATAAAAACCTCAAAACACAGGAAGATAGCCTTTTTATGGCTTAGTTTTAGATTAGAGTTGTGAAACAAAAACTTAAACCTGTGTAATTTCCATCAGTGTCTTGGCATATTGAGGGCAGCAAGCTTTTGGGCAAAAATGCATGCTTCAGTGATGAGTAACATAACTTCCACAAGGACTGCATAACAGATGTGAGCTGACAGAGTCTTGGAGGCTCTAGAACAAACCAGCAGGAAGAAGCACAGCACCAGTCTTGGGCAACATGGGCATTAGTGTTAGCAGAGGAAACAGAGATTGCTTGTGGTTTTACCCTCTCCTTGCCAAGAAGCCTACATTGCTGAGCAGTACCAGTGTGTCTTAGAGCACTCAGAGCCAGGCTAATAACAGAAAGTACTGGCTTCCCATAGGAGGGCATTGGAACTGGATGATATTAAGGTCCTTTCCAATGCAAATCATTGTGTGATTCTGTAGGTGTGGATGATGGTGAGGATATCCCCCGAGAAATGCTGATTGGGATTTATGAGCGAATCCGCAAACGGGAACTGAAAACAAATGAGGATCACGTATCCCAAGTGCAGAAGGTTGAAAAACTCATAGTGGGAAAGAAGCCGGTAAGTTCACTTGGCACTGCCTGTCAGTTCCTAAGGAGATGTAGGGCAATGTACAGTATAGACAATACAGAATTATTAGAAGTTGCTTAGAAGTATAAATTGCTTAGAAGTATAAATTAGCTGATAAATGGCAAAAGGCAGAAACTATCAAAATAATAATTTGCTATAAGGTGGGGTTTGATTTTGGACTACTCCCAGTGCAGATGGATTTTGCTGTTGCAGTTTGCTATTCATGAGTGATGAGGTCTTAAACTCTTTATGGGAATCTTTACAATTCTGGAATTATACTGAAATATCTGCTTTTTAGGCAGCCCTCATGTTTGTTTCAAGAGAATTGTTTTGTTAAAGAGATTTTGTAGTGACTTCTAATTCAACTTTTGTGCTATCAGTTGTGACTCCGTAAGTTACAAGAGTAACAGAGAACTCCTGTTTACTTCAGCATCTTTCTCAGCATAGCAGCTAGCTCTGTGAACTGGTGCTTGTAAGGCGAGATCGTGTCCTTTTGTCTCAGAGCTTTCCTGGAAATCAAAGCCCAGGGATTCTAGTGCTGGGTTTGAGCATCCAAAGATACCTCCTGGTTTGTTGTGGGGAAAATCCTGGAATACTTTGCTAAATTAATGAATCTTCAAAGCATCTGCTGGAAATGGAGGGGGAAAGGAAGGCCACAACATTTTCCCTTCTGTTTTAGGAGTTGAGTGGACACAGAGCTATCAAGACCAATATTTTACATGCTAACTGTGGTATCTAATGTGGCGAGGGACAGTGGATACTCAGCCTTCCTGAATTTCAGTCCTAGAGAGTCATCTTCTGACAATGTTCATGTTAGTAGCCCCAAAGGCAGCCCAGAATAAAGCCGAAAACATACTGGACTTGCATGGGTTTGAAGTCCTACATCAGGTTTTTTATCAGCTCTGGGAACTTTATTGCAGCAGAGACTGATATCTTGAGGGATTTTTATTAAGACAAACAGCGTGCATCTCAAGGTTTGTAATATCCTCTCAGACAAGCCTGAACATGGGGAGGGAATGAGGGACCACCAACAAAAGTTAAACATGTCATTTACTTCTGTTTCCCAGTAAGGAAATATTGTGGAGATCTCTTGGAAGAAGCAGAGGAGAAAGAAAGCAAAATTCCCTTCATAAAAGCTTTTACATATATTTTGAGGAGAAGGGAAATAAATATTCTAAAGTCAGTATTTGAAAGTCACTTGTGCTTTCATATGAGACTGATTTTCCAGAATTGTTGAGGGATTTAGGTTTATATATAGGCTTCTGTGGGAGATAGGGTTGTTCCTTCATGGTTCTTTTCTTGTTTAGGCATGTGGCAATTCAAATCCTAAAACTAACCTCGACCTTGTAAATTAAATGGGATTAAGAAAACAATGGCTCAGTGGAGTTCTAGGTTCAAGGATTCTTCTGTTGAGAGACTTTTAACTGTGTGAAAGAAATTTTAGGAAGCAGACAACAGACTTTATTGATAGAAATATTTGTTTTTACTTTATAGGCATTTAGTCATAGTCAGACCGTGACTGTTTACTTGCTATGATACAGTACTGTGTTTCTCTGAAGTTTAACGAACTTGTATATGTCTTTCTACTGTAGATTGGATCTCTGCATCATGGACTTGGCTGTGTAGGTATTTCTCTCATACTCTTTCCAAATTTATACTAACTTTAACTGGCAGCATTTTCTTAAACTTTCAATAATGCATTCTATTACATACTAACTTCTAAACAATGGGGCTTCTTTTACACAATATTTTCCTATTGCTGTAATGATAACACTCTGAAATATCAAGACCTTCTTAAAAATTTATTTCCCAGAGACTGATGATTGTATTGCCAAGAGATTTCCAGACCTTTCCTTAGTACACTTTTTCTGCATTTCAAATGCCATTATCACTGTAGAAATAAGACAGCCAGGAAAGAGTAAACAAATCAGTAAACATATAGTTGCACCTTCCCTTTCCACCTGGGCCCTGGTGTGTTAATTCTGTCTGGCTCGTTTCAGTATTGAATGATACTCTAGAATGATACTGCCAGTTAATTCAACAGTTCTTTTCTGAAAGGTCATGGACATGGAAAATATTGATTCCAGATTTAAATTATAGGCATATTCAATAACAATCCTAAACCTGCTTTTCTATTGCAGTGTTCCACTTGTGCCATTTCATGGTAATATTATTGCAAGTACTTTTGAACAAACACAGAAACCAACTCCTAGCAGAGGAGTGAAATGTGATTGTCTTATCCAAATTTGATCCTAATGATTTTATTGTTAAATTGTACTGTGCGTTAGTATCTTCAAGTGGGACAATCCAGAGAATCATAGTATCAGCCAAATTGGAAAAGATCATCAGGTCTCACCGTTCCCCCAGCACTGCCAAAGCCACCACTAACCTGTGTCACTAAGGGCCTCATCTGCACGGTGTGTGAACACTTCCAGGGACAGTGACTCCAGCAGTGCCCTGGGCAGCCTGTTCCAACGCCTGAGCACCCCTTAGGGAAGGAATTGTTCCTCATCTCCATCTAAACCTCCCCTGGCACAGCTTGAGGCCATCTCCTCTTGTCTCATCCCTTGTTCCCTGGGAGAAGAGACCAGTCCCCTCCTGGCTCCATTCCCCTGTCAGGCAGTTGTAGAGAGTAGTAAGGTGCCCCCTGAGCCTTCTCTTCTCCAGACTGAGCCCCCAACAGGCCCCTTAGCTGTTCCTCATCACACTTGTGCTCCAGGCCCTGCACAAGCTCCTCAGTGTCTGTCTTGTAGTGGAGGGCCCAGAACTGAACACTGTGAAGAAGGAACTTAAAACTTTCATTTGTTTTTTCAGTCTTTTATTTCTTGTCTTTTCTGTGTAAACAATTAAAATCATGCAAACCTAGCTTCACATCCTCAGAGAACTGCCTATCACTGTTCCATGGATGCATGTCTAGCAGTACAACTGGACTGTAAAAACAAACAGGAAGATGTGACCTTTATAAAATAGGCTGGAAGGGAATCTTACCAGCTCATCTATTGCTGTGAGTGAAAGCATTGTCTGCAGTTAAATTTCAATACCAGAGCTCACTGTAGTTGTCTGCAAGTTTATAGGCTCAGTGACTCTCCTTGGGGTTTTTTACCTTGCTGTAGGCAAACCTCCAACTGCCATGGGCTGCCTGGAGCTAAGCTGAGGTAGGAGAGAATGAGAACATGAGACATTCATTTCTAATGCTTTGCACTGAAGGTTCAGTTACCAGAATAACCTGAAAACAGAAACCATTGCTTTCTCCTGCATTCTTCACCACATTGGCTCCTTTAGAACATGGCACATTTCTTTCTTAAATACCTTCTCTTTGCAAATCCAGGGAGGATTATTAAATTCATGCCATAGGTAAATTAAATGTAATTAGTATTTTATCTGTTATTAGCATGGTTATCATTGGATTTGGGGGAAAAAATGAAGTCTCACCAAACGACGTGCTAACCAACCAGGAATGAGGGCAGGCAGTGAACCCTAAACTCTTCTACACCCTCAGTTTTGATTTGGGTTTTTTTGCTTCTCCCTGCTCATGCAGAGGAAGAAACAGCATTAGCAGTCTTTGACTGGTTTTCTTGACCTAGTACATCTTGTAATTCCCATGCAGAATGAGGACTTATAAAGAAATATAATGTATAAATGAAATATATGTCTAGTTACCAAAGAGTATTCTCTACTTCAAATTTTTATAAAGTTGGAAGGATTTCTTTTAATATTGTTAACAAGATATCAGCATTTGCATTTGGAAGAAACGCATTTTCTTGAGGTTGAAAACAGTATCTCTGGAGACAGCTTCAGCAGATAGTTCAAATCAGAAAATAGAAAATTATTCTTGGTTTTCTTGCCAGCCTGAGCAAATAAGCCAGACTGAAAGTGCATTTACTTCTTCCTGGTGTCACCGTTTCCTTGGTATTGGGAATGAACAAACTGGCTTAATTCAGTGACTGATAAAAAGTAACATACAACATCAGTGTATTCATCTCACAAAAGCTAAGTTACTTTGCAACTTTTCTTCTAATAAAGATACAATAAAATGTTCAGGAAAGCAACATCCTTTGTTTTTAGCTTCCACTTGCTTAACCCTACGTTCTTGCAGGGCTTTATTATTCCACAGAGTAAGACTCTATCCCCAGTAAAACTTTCTGTGGCATCCATATAAAAGAATGTGAGCTGTTAGAGAATGTTTTATACAAGAACTTTGAGGAAGTTTAAGTTTCATGCAACTTTGTGGCATATCAATTTTTATTTCTCTGTTGTTGGTACATCGATGAAAAAGTCCTATGGCCTTAGAGGTAAAAATATTTGAAGTATTCAGAAGAAGGCTCTGGGTATGAAAGATGCTCCTTCTTGGCTACCCCTTGCTCTGTTAACCATGACTATTTATATTACCACAGGTCCTCTCACTACCCCACCGGAGGCTGGTTTGCTACTGTAGGCTGTTTGAAGTTCCAGACCCAAATAAACCTCAGAAGCTTGGATTGCACCAGCGAGAAATATTTTTATTTAATGACCTTCTTGTGGTATGTATCTTGGGGTGGACAGGCTGCTAGTGAGGTGTTCAGAATGCCTGGCTCCAGGGAACCAGCAGCGATTCAGGGCATGAGCATGCCTGAAAAGAAATATCTATTCCCTGTTACTCTGTACTCCAACAGGCTTGGGATGATTGAGATTTAAATCTTCTTCATTATATAGAATTTGCTGTTAAACTGAAGCTGTTTATTGATTACTACACTCTATCATAAGAAAGTACTTTGATGCAATAGCTTTTACCATAAAGAAAAAATTACCTCCAGGTTACCCATTTCCTTACTGGGTAAACAGAGACATTCTTTTCCCTGGGAATAATGAATGCAAGTTACTTGTGGAAAACCAAAATTACATACTACTTCATATTCACAGATGTTCTATGAGCCAGATACGTTTCTTCTTTGAAATGGGAATAGGATATGTTGAAATAGGTTTTACAGTTGACTTTACTTTTCAGTATGTATTTAACTTGAGGGGTCATATGCAAAACAGACATACAAAACTAGTGCCAGCTTGGAATTATTTGGTTGATTTACTCTTCAAAATAAGAAAATTTGTTGCACTTTATTTGGAATGTATTTGGCTTTTACCTGAGAACCAAGAACTAAACTAAAAATGTGATGGCTTTTAATGAAAAAGGCGTGGTTCAGATGCACAACTTTATTGTGTGTAATTTTTACATCTCTTCAGACCTTAAAACCAGGAAGTAAATGAATGTAAAAAATATCCTTTCGATTGTGTGTGTAGCCTTCTAGTTGTAAATGTGCTTAGGTGTAAAATGATGGAACATTGTTGTCTTCAGGTTACAAGTTTTCTGTCATTTTTTATTACTTTGATGTCAGTAGTTTTGTCAAACTGTTTTGGGAATAATATTGATCAAAGCTGTCAGCTGACCAGGTGCCATCACCAAAAGTTAAAATTAGAACTAGTAAAAATAAACCTCTTGGGTATAAAGAGAAAGAGAGATTGCATTCACACTTTTGGAGAAACCCAAAATTAATGGTAAGTAGTAGGATGTTACTTCTATTGTAGCAAAAAGTGAAGGTTGCCACAAACTCCTCTGTCATTGAGACAGGTGCTGTATAATCATCGGGAAAAGAGGGGTCATGGATGAGGCAGTGTAAGAGTGTCTTTGGAGGGGCACAGAAGTGGAGCAAGTTTAGAAGGTCACAGCACATGAGAATAATGACTAAGAATTAAACTTGTCTGAAGAGGACCATAGGAGTGTCCTGCCCAAAGTCAGACTAAGAAAAAAGCGTGAGGAAAAGTGTGTCAGCAGCTGAGCTTTTAAAAGGATCGTTTAAACATACTCACATTTCTGCTGGCATGTGCAGTGCACAGTATGGATGTGGGGGTTTTTGTCAGGAATTTCAAGTAGAATTCTGGAGAATAGAGAACACAAAGGCTTTGTATCTGGATAAAATATTAAACCTTCTGGTGAAGACATACCAGTTCCTCAAAGCGAGCTTTGTTCCTTCAGAAGTCATAGATGAAATACATCAGATGCATTAAAAATAAGGAAAAAATGACAAGTTCCTATTTTCTGGCAGATTATGGCTTTCTGTGGTATAAAATTTTTCCTCATATGCTGACTCTTAACAGTCATTTTCCACAAACATGTATGGTCAAAGGGATATTTCACTCGGTTTATTTGATGACTTTCAGGTGACCAAGATTTTTCAGAAGAAGAAGAACTCTGTTACATACAGTTTTCGACAGTCATTTTCTCTCTATGGAATGCAAGTTCTTCTGTTTGAGAACCAGTGTAAGTCTTTCCTCTCTTTTCAGATAACCATTTTATACAGACAAAAAAAATAGAAGGCAATAAAGAAATGTGTGAATGAAAGGGATGGACAGGACTTGATTCTGAATGTAGGAATAAAATTGCTCTCAATTTAACTTAGCCTTAAAGTTTAAAACTTTAAAGTTTTTAGATGGTGTCAGAATAAGAAACAGCAAGACTGCTGTTAGGTCTTTAGGGTTAGCCAAATCTTGCTAAATGTGTTGGTTGTGCATACTTGTAAAATGTCTGAAAAGAGGCACATCTATCTGCTGCTGAGTCAATGGTACAGTTAGCTGGAACTGAATCTATGATAACAAGTAATGGCTGTCATAATGCTATGTGTAACTCAAAGCACTGTTTAATTTATTTTCCTCATTTATATCTCAACTTCGTGCCTAGGTAATAGATACTCCTTCAAATATAAATGCAAAACAGTCTGGATTAAAATTTCTATTTTGCGATACCTCTTGTTTATGTCAGTTGTAATCTGCATCAATCAACTCTTCTTATCTTTAATGCTTGTCAAGCTTAGTCTTAGCAGACAAAAACCCAACAAAAAGCAAATAGAGTGCTAATGCCCTGATTTTAAGCCCAGAGACAGCATCACAGCAGAGCACAGTGGTCAGTGTGGTACATGGGGAGTCGGTCTCCTTGACCTGACTTCATGGTTCGGAAACCAGGCCTTGACCTTCCCAATCAGCTGGATACAGTTCAGTGTGACATTTAGCAGTTTCTCTGATTTTGTGTTGTGGAAGGCTCTTAGTTTTTGCTTGTCCTTGAGAATGTGCTGTAATGCTCATCTCTCTCAAAAAAAGTCACTGTTATTGAGTTCACAGCATCTGGAGATTTCAAAAGGGAAGATTTTGTAGAGCTTGCAGCAGTGATGTAGCTTGCAGGTTATTTATATGCAAACATATGCATTCTCTCTCTTGTGCACATATTATATGATATAAAATTCATTTTTTGAGAGGAAGGCCAAATACTTCTATCCTGGATTTTGATGAAAATAGGAGAATATGGAATTCCTCTAATGTCAAGTTAAACAAATAACTATTTCATAAGCATGCTAAACAGAAGCACTCAATTCAAGCAACTTAAAAGTAGCTGTAGTGAAACTAGAATAAAGGGTTGGATTCCTCCCAGTGAAGCGGAAGCATTGTCACTGAGATACTTCAGTAGCAGTAGTTGGGCTTGTAAGGTAAATTCACTACAGTGAGTCACTGAGCTGATTACATTTCCAATATTGGTGCCTGTTAGCTGGAATGTAGTATTTTCCATTGGGGAAGGAGAAGTATTCTCCTCTTTTGGTTTGTAAAATTCATATGCTTGGTTTGTAAAATTCATATGCTCGGTTTCCCCTGTCCCCAGCAAGCTTTGGGGTATTTTGGCCAGAGCGATCATGCTACTCAGTAGATCTGTGTGTAGCAGCTGTCAGAAATGCCTGGTTTCCAGTGGGTGAAATGTGATGTCACTAAAGCAGAAGCAACAAAAATACTGGTTTGGCTGCTGATGAGGTTGAGCAACATGACTGGTGTTAATGATAGAAGAATTGACTTCTAATGATAGAAAACTTCACCCCACCCCTCAAGTGATGCACTGCTAGTGATAGAAGTCAATTCCATTGGATGGATGAGCTCTGAAAGAGAGAATAAGGAGAATGGTGTAATATATCTCTAGTAAACAAATAGGCAATAAGGAAAGTACATTTTACATTTTCAGTCAAAATCATTGACAAACTAGAAGGGGTGAGCAGCTAAATTACTGCAAAGAGAGTGTCTCTGAAGCCAGTAAATCCATGTTTCCTGATGCTTAATCAATATAATGTGGAGAAGTACCTCTGGTAATCAAATCTGTTTGTGTGTTTAGAATGTGCAAGTTTGTTCTTTGTTCATATGTGAAGGTGTCCCATGTGACTGGGGTTATCAAGCTTTCTTGTTTGGTTTCAGAAGCTCTTTTGTTTCCCCTACCCCCACATTGTGCACTTTCTAGCAACGCTTGCTGCCTCTTCAGTGTCAGTGCTCAACACCCTATGTGGTGGTTTTGGCTGTATTCTGAATGACAGCAGCAGGCACCTTGAGGTAGCTGTTCTATATGATTGAGGGTAGATGCATCTGGTCAGGAGCAGCAGATCAGCTGTATGTTACCTCTGTGCAAGACGATGATATCAGACCTTAGCAGAAGTCCCAAATTCCTGCTTCCTTCTTCTCCTCTGTACCTTTGGGGCTTGTAGTAGTTGGGACCATTTTTCACCTGAGAATGGTACACGGACTTGCTTCACTTCTAGTTACAACTGATTTGGAAATTAAGATGTCCTTTTAATAAAGCATTGCATTTGCCCTTGTTTCTCAGTATTTTAACTCTCATTGACACCTGATGGCTTAGAGGGAAGAGACTACCTTCCATCATCTGCTGGTTCTTAAGAGAATGAATTTCTAGTACATGGAAGCACTTGAACTTCAGGCTGAATACTTCAGTGGATATTTGAGAGCTTTAGCAAACCAGCAAGGTCAGGCAGTGGAGGAAAAGAAAATGTTGTGAATTAGAATGCGTACTTCGGGTCTTTCTGACATCCCATTTCCACAAGTCTGTGCTTCAAGCAAAGGGTGATGCTGTTTTCTACAGCAGAAAATGTCTTCATTATAACCTATCTTTCTGTAAACAAACCTTCTCTCTCAACAAGGAGATAGTTGCAACCAGCTGTTACAATTTGCATTCTCAGATGTGCAGCTAGAAAAGAGGCAAAGAGAATTTGCTGAAAAATCTGCCTTTTATTGTGGGGATGTCCATAATATCCCCTAAATGTTGGGGGTTTCTTCCCCCTTAGGATTTTCCTTTTATATCATACATTGTATCTGAGAGGTAACAGCTGCATAAAGACTATCTTTCAATATTTATTCAGCATCTTGACAGTTAAGCAGTTCTGGTGTATCTTAGGGAATTTTATTCTAATTCTGTTCCTTTAGACTTTTCTTTCTCTGACTTTGTCCCCTGGATGGTAATATTAGTAAAAAGTTTTGGTGTGGTTTTTTATTAAAAGTAATTGGAATAATCAGAGCTCAGGTTTTCTTGACTTTTTCTTCTAGATTATCCCAACGGTATTCGGCTGACATCAGCTGTTCCGGGAGCAGATATCAAAGTACTCATAAATTTCAATGCACCAAATCCTCAGGACAGGAAGAAGTTTACAGATGATTTGAGGGAGTCAATTGCAGAGGTTCAAGAAATGGAAAAGCACAGAATAGAGTGTAAGTACAAAGGTACATATGACAGAGCATTTTCGAGGTAATTGAAATAAGAAAATCTTGAATACACGAATAACCCATGAGAACTCTTTAAAAGCTGAAAATAATGTGGGATTTTTTCCATGGCTTTGACTCTAGAAAGAAAAAAAAACAATGATATCTGAAGCTCCAGCTGCGTTCATGGACTATTATTTACTGCAATGTAGCCGCAGTGGAAAATGAATTTGCCTGTACAAACCACAAACAGCAATGGCCAGAAGACAGCTGGATTTGTAATTTGTAGGATCTATTACAGGAAGAATTCTAGGGATAATTTACATCACTGAAATGCTCAGTGATGGCCCTTCAAATAAGTTTTGCTGAGTTTGTGACTAAATATGGAATTTTACCTTCTGTTTCTCCTCAAAAGGAGTAACCTTTCTTCTGTGTGTTGTAACATAAAGGTGTTAGTACAGGGGTGAAGTTCCTCTCTGTTATCTAACAGTGCCAAAATGAACTCTTATCTATTATTCATGGTCATACGTGATCACATAGAATCATAGAACTATGGAATGGTGAGGGTTGGAAGGGACCTTAAAGATCATGATATTACCATGTCCTTCATTATACTCAATAAAAATGAATTGCAAAATGATTCTCTTTGTTTCAGCTGAACTAGAAAAACAGAAGGGTGTGGTGCGACCAAGCATGTCTCAATGCTCCAGCCTGAAAAAAGACTCTGGCAATGGGACACTGAACAGAGCTTGCCTGGATGACAGCTATGCCACTGGGGAGGGGCTGAAGAGGAGTGCACTGAGCAGCTCCCTGAGAGACTTGTCTGAAGCAGGTAAGCACTGCCTCCATCTCCCTGCTCTGGCTAGTGCATGCAAAGATGCCTGAGTGATGCATAGAAAGCCCAGTGCACAGTGGGCTTCCAGAACTAGTCATACTGAAACTTCAAACGTTTTAAATAGCTCCTCTTTCACGGTGTTTAATTTCTGTTTGTTTCTTTACCCTTGTTCTATTAAGCAACCACTATTTGAAAGCATTTAAACCGTTGTAGATTGCTATGTATACTTTTAAAGGAGAGTGAAGACAGAGGAAAAATTGTAAGTGTTTTATAAAAGTAATGAATGACTTGTGCTAGGCGTAACCCACTTAGTTTTCCTTTCTTTTTTTCTTCCCCTTTGCTTCTTCCCCTTCATACAGTAGGCTTAGAAAGAAAATAAGAAACTGGTCTCTGTGTAATGACCGCTTTCTGTGTATTTTGTGCTCAAGTGTACCTGTGTTACCACCTTGATGAATGAAATTGAGTGAAGCCCTACTAAATTCTGTCTAGAGCTATGCAATTCAGATACAGCATGTCCCTGATGCTCTTTTATTGTTTGTAGCTCAAGAGACAGTTCCCAGTTCTTACAAAGAGGTTGTTGTGAAATACTATTGCCAGTAAAATAAAAGAAGCCCTAGTGGCCAAGAATACTGATAGCCCATAAAACCACTGATGTGTCTTGAGATTAATTAACTGGTAGTGCAGCTAATGACTGGAAAGCAGTGGTGGTGTGATTTTTTAGCCAAAGGAAAGCCAGGGGAAGCTTGGTATGCTTTGCTTTTATGGTCTGCCTCGGTAACACACAGCTGGCATACCCATGTAATACAGGCTACCATGGGCAGTAACCTTGTTTGTCAGTATTAAATGTGACTCCTGTCATTTACAGGATGCCATATCTGAACACTGTGCCCATTATTCAGAAAGTACTTCTGAGGATAGTAGCAACTATATAAATTTTGCTAGTTCATAGTCTGTGTTATACACTCTGATTTGTTCTTTTAATTGCAGTGATGATTTGCAGTGTAGTCATAATTTCAATACAGTGTATATCTTTGGTAGTAGACACTACTTATTCATTTTCTTAACTAAAGAAGAGATTTTAGCTATGCTGCAATAAATAAAGTTGTTGTAAACTGAACTTACAGCCTGTGTTCTGTGGGTATATGTATGTGCACACAGATATGTAGAGAGTGAGCTCTTTCAATTATTTTATTCTCTGTTTAGGCTTTCATACTCATATGTCCATTTGCTTCATTAAAAAGACTTAGGACTTGATCCAGAATCAGGCTGAAGTTGAATACTGGCGCTTGATTGGCTTCAGTGGATTTTAGATCAAGCCACTAGTCTTCACCACTGTTACATCTTTTGAGGATACTTACATCACCCTTTTGTGTTGTTTTAATTTCATTAGAAGGAGAACTACCATATTGTTGGATATGTGAGTTCAGTGGGTGTCTGCACCTACAAATGTGATTTCTGATTAATTTTATTCATCCCATAGGAATTTCTCAACCCTGTCTTTCAAACATTGCCATGTGTTTAAATCCATGTTTTGGGTTTTATGCAATAAACAAGTATTTGTAATCATGAAAGCATTTCATGTTTCAACAAGGCATGCCTACAATTGCCATGCTTATTACTGAAAATAACTTTTTCCATACTAAAAAGTAGAAATCACAGACTGGAGGGTTTATCAAAGAGTTTGTTAAACCCAACTAAACTTAATTTTAACTTTAAAAGTTGAGAATTATGGAGAGTTTCTGTTTGGTCTTGTGCAGTGCAACTGACTTGAGAAATTACATACCTGTTATGTGCTTTGTTATTTGGTGTAGTAACTGTCATGAGATTACACATGCTTTTCCTGCCTTTTCTCAGTGAGTAGCTTGCATGAGAGGCTCATTATTGGTTTATTTTTAATAAGGGACAGATCCACAGAAAAACAAAGACATCCCTTCAGTTAGCAAGATACTGCAGCCCAGTCATTATACCATATTAAACTGCTTCTGTAAAAGACTATTGAGTTAAGTTGCCCTAATTCTTCTTTTGTGGATGAAACACAAGATCAGAAAGAAGGAGGAATAGGAGCAGTGGACGTAGAGGAACAAGAAGTAGAAGTAGAGGAACAAGAGTGTGTAGATGTGTGTCTTTCTGTAGGAAAGTGGATTTGTAAACAGTTCCTTTCTACGTTTAAGCAGAAATAAATCATCAACATGAGCAGATTGCCTGGTTGCATGTTTGTGCAGAAAGGCGAAGAATTGTCCAGTGAACAATGCAGAAACTAATTGAACATTTTTAAACCTTTATCCAAGGAAGGGGAAATCTGATGGGGCAGCATTTTGCTTGCACGGCTATATGACAAAACTCTTTAGCAAAGCAGTTCATTACTCTCTACCAGATATCACAGCAGTTAAACACTGGCTGTGGAAAGCCACTTTAAATTTGGCTTTTGGAAAACAGTGATGATTCATAAGCTTCTTAGACCTAATGGATGTTGATAGCCAGAATTACTCCGACTCCTAAACTGTAAAGTGTATGGAAAGGCAAGGCTTCTGTCAGGTAACAATGTCAGGAATCACTTTCTGATGGTTGTTCCTTCATGCATTTGCCATGATAGCTTAAATCATAATTGCAAAAAGGACATGCATGAAGGTCTCTGGATTTTTAAGATACTATTGTTCAGTGTGGATTAACAGTTCTTTCCATGGAATAAAAAGAGAATGTGGCAACCAACTATAGAATCAGCTAGGCTAGAAAAGACCTTTAAGATCAGCAAGTCCACGATGTGACTGTGTCAAAAGTATTTAGTGTTCTGTTTTTCTCAAAAGCGGAATATATCATTTTTATTACATGTGCTTGAGCCTCAGTCAAGGAAGAGCTGAATTTATTTGTCCCAAACTTCTCAATTCTTAATTTACATTAAAATACTAGAACACAGACAAATTTTACTGCAGTTAAAGCTGAGTTTTAGAGGTTCCAATCCAATTCTGGACATTTCACCACTCACTCCATATACAATCACATAATAAGTAGGTTTACAGAAAGATGAGAAAGGTATGAAGACTCAGCATGGCCATCAGTAGATGGAAAGAATGATTTGGTCACTAAAGCAGAGCATGGAGGATTACATGGGTTAAGTTTTTCACAGGTTTCTTGACTAGTCAGTCTGAACTGCAGTGACTCTGGGTTGCTGGAGGACTCCCTGCTTTCATATTTGAGTGGACAGTGGTGAGCACCTACGGAAATCAAGCTTTATTCCCTCCATCCCTAACCTGTGAGGTGCAAATAATACTTACACACTGCGCTGGTTTGCCTCAGTAATACACAACTGGCATGCCCATGTGACACTGGAATCTGCACAAAAGTCAGTGGTCACTATTAATATAAGTACTGCTTGTCTCATAATCTCCTGACCTATCTCAAAACAATCACAGACACTGGTGACTGGTGACTGCTTTAAAAACAATTCCATCATGTATTCTCTAAAATTTCCTATATCCCAAAATATCATGGAAAATACTGTGGAATAGCATGGTAATCCCCTTAAAGACTCTGGTTTCATGCAATTACAGAATCCCTTCTTAATCTGCTAAATGGGTCTGTGGCGGTATGAGGCAGTCCCTCATCAGCTGTAGGCAGGGTTATTGGGTTATTTTCCCCTTCCTCTCCCCTGGATTTTGCTGCACTACATCGGATGAAGGGTACCAGCAGTCTTTTTTTCCCTTATTAGAAGAGCTTTCCAAGTCTGGAGGGATTCTTGCCATCTCTTCCCTTGTCACTGTTGTTGTATTTCCTATTCTTCAATGGAATAGCAACAGTAGTGGGCATGATAGAATTTACTGGGGTTTTAAAACAAAAGTGATTTGTATGAATCAAGTCTTTTGTGATCTCCAATGTGATATCTTTTGTGATATACAATTTTATGAAATCATTTTACAAGGCTAGATGCCCCACTCTGTTTATGAACACCTTTATATCAGTAACTTTTCTGTCTGAGGGAAGGGACACAGTTTGCTTTTGCAGTGAAGGAGTTCAGCAAGGCAAGGTGTGGTTATGCTGTTTTCTCATCTCCTGAGGCTTAATCAGTATTTGGAGAATAATCTCTTTGAAGATGCTAAGAAACTGTTTTCATCATCAGTGTGTGATCTTAGGAATATACCTATTTCTCCCAGAAATCAAGATGAAAATGTGAAGGTTACAAAGGGTCTTTTCTTCCTGAAAGTAGTCTCTCTAGTGAACAGAGCCTGTTGTGTAGGTAATTTTAATCAGGTCAGCTTGGGTAGTACTCATCAGCTGATGGGTAGCTAGATGGTTACAGATTCTGGTACTGCTGAGAAAATCATTTTCACAGCCTTTGGAGGCTACTGTAACAACTCACTGTTGTAGAAGAGCTGCTACGTTAGTGTGCTTCACCAAAACCTTCATTTAGAACTTTTTTCCAACCTTTTTTTCCAAGATATACATGGCCAGATGATCATACATTGTTTAGATATCAGTGTATCTCACAGGCAATGAACAGTTTCGAGAAATACAGGATAGCAGTGAGAAATACTGACATTTACTGTAATAACCTGCACATCTGTGAGATCAGTTTCTGCAAGGTAGAATGTATTTTTATTCATGAAACTGATTTTTCTTTTGTCATGTTTCAGTTTGTAAAAATATTTTAATCACTTCATATTTCTACTTTAAATTTGAAATCTTCTTAGTCCCATGTAACGCATGTTCATATGTGGAATCAGAGAATGATTAAGAATATGGGACATATTATACTTATGTAAGTTAAAGGTATTTCTTACAAGAGTGTCCATGTCTAATATCACTGATTTGTTGGAATGAATCAGAAAGGGTTAAATTAACTGAAACTTGATTTTACAAAAATAAATTAAAAACCACTCAGCCTTATATTTTCAAGTAGATCAGTAGTATATTAAGCAAAACTGGTCTCTTGATAAATATCACCTTGCTTTATATCACAGCTGTTAGTTACTATGTGAGTGCAGAGATATGCTTCCATCCAGTGTCACTGTTTCCTTGAAAGGCATTGGAAGGCTGCAGCTCTAGGGAAGCATTTCTGAGATGGGGTGGCACCTCGGACACCAGAGAAGAGTCCTGCATAAGCACACATTGGCAGGGGGAATGTTCTAGAGGATTTACTTAATAGCTTTCCTATCACACTCCAGGTCAATATGGAATTGGGTTCAATTTGTTTTTAAGAACATAACCAAAGTGCTCTGAACAAAGATAGTGCCTATCTGAAGGAAATTACAAGTATTAAGTAGGATTTTTCTGTTTTAGCCAAGTGAAGTTTTTTAGTCTGTTTAGCAAAGTTAGCAAAGTAGTACTTTGCTAGTACGACTTTGCCCTGAAGTTACTCGAAGCAAAAATCCATCCTTCTTTTTCTGTCCATATATACTGCATATATACTGTCATGGTTATTTTATTAGAGACTTGTCTCCTGCTTTATGCAACAGGCATTAGATTTTCCTGGTTTCCTTCATTTTTAGCCACATTTAATGACCTGTGGCAGCTGTCAGTCTTATTTGCAATATTGCCTGCTAAGTCAAGAGATGGCTATCTTTCCCAGTGTTTCTGTGTCAGCAAGCAGGAGGGATTTGAGTATTAGTATTAACCCTGTCAGCGGAGCAAAAAAAAGTCATAGCCTGACTAGAAGTAAAAATAAAGGATTATCAAACCCAGATTTTCTTGGGGAGTTCATAAAATAGTATCTTTGTGGCTTTGATGAGGCTAAAACTGCAGCGGGAGCTTAAGTGCTTTTGACCAAGAGCTGTCCAGGGGAATTGTTCAAAATTCCAGCAAATCTAACAGGTCAACCAAAACAACTTGACCACAAACACCTTCCCCTCAACTGAATGTCAGTGTAGAGAGGTTTGTACTGGGGAGTAACGCTCAGGTTTAGTAAGAGCGGGGGAAATGTTACAGTAGCGGAAAGAGAACTGTGGCTCCTAAGAGAAACCTGTGTTGTGGGGCAGCATCCCAGAACCAACCAGGTCAAAGCTGTGCTTATGGATCCTGAGGTGGCACTTTAGATCATACTGATCTCATAAGACTTATGGGTAGTGCAAATGAGAGAGAATATCCAGGATCCTGTGTCCTACTTGTAGCCTCTGAGGTATTCTGGCTCTTTAGGCAAACAGTGGTGTTTCACTTGTAGTTTTAGGCAAATGTCTTGAGCAGTTCGGGAATGTGGGAGAACAAATCCATCAGACTTAAAGCTCAAGCACTGCACAGCTAAACAAACAAAATCTAGCCATAATGTCAAGACAGATTCCAGACTGATCAAAAATTAAGTTTAGTTTTTTTAAAGCTCATGAAAGAAGATTATATGAAATCCACTGAGGTTCAGAACTGAAACTGGAATGACAAAACCAATGCCCCCCAAAACGATCAGTGCCCCCTGCAAAGATCAGAATATGCCAATATTAGATTCTGTATTTAAACTAATCACCACCCCACCAGTGTACATCAATGCTACCAGTCTTTAAAGAAAGAAACTTCATGGACAATTAGATTCCAGGAAATCAAACTATTTAAAATTGTTGTTGGCCAACATCGAAACCATATTACTAAATATAGATGCTCTAAAACACATTTATTGGAAGAGTTGTACAGCTACTTAAAAAATCACACCCCGCTAACAGTAGTTGATTCACAACAACGATGCCTCTGAAAAACCAGCCAGGTACAGAAACTTAATGTAACTAATGGCCTTAAAATGGCAGTTTCTGCCTCTGTAGCTGCTGTACCAGTCCAGTGCCATGTTAACCCCGCAGCCCCTAGTTGCACTTAGACTGCTGTAGCAATGCAGGGCAAGCAGCTGTTTTTCACCCGGGTCTTGTCTCATCTCTAATCTCTGGTGTTGCATGTCCTGGGCAGGCAAGCGTGGGAGACGCAGCAGTGCAGGATCGCTAGACAGCAATATGGAAGTAAGTAGGAAGTTCCTGATGTCTAGCTGGATGTGATGATGTGCATTTCAAACCTTTCTTTTATATACATATTTTTTTGCTCTTTTTTCTTCTAACATATAACCTGCCTGCCACAAATAAAATGCATGCTTAGGCTACTCACGCCGTATTCTTCCAGCTTAAAAAGCACTGACAGCTTGTTTTAGACCAATGCCATTTTTGGTTTGAGCTAACCTTGTTCCCTTTGTTCCTGCAAGCATGGTTAAATGAGTATGATGTGTCCTTTTGCCACCATTTCAGTCTGGTCCCAGCTTAAAAGCCCACTTGCTTTTTGTTACCAAGTACACTGTTCTTGCTGTTTGATATTTAGCTACAACTATCAACTTTCATGCTCAACCATTCCCATTGCTTATTTTCGAGTTAAATTGCTCAATGTATGCAGTCATGACACCATGGAATTGCACAGATAGGGCATGGGAGGAAAAAAACCGATTAAGATAGGTGAATTCAATGTGGATTTCATGAGATTTCATTCATCTTCAAACCATTTATATATACTGTTCATGTCTCTGAATTCAGCTTGCAGATTTTTTTCTTTATTTTTATCTTTTTTTTCTTTTGACTTTATTTTTTGTGTTTGCTTTAGGTAGTTTGCAGTTTCAATCTAGCACACTTTGCCTAAGTACTGTTGTGTCCCATAGCTCTTTTTAAACAATATAAACCCAAAATGTCCAGCAGCTAAATACACCATTCCAGACTAAATCCTAGAGAACACTGGGTCAGAAGAACCCAATCCCATAGAAACCTTAGCGGCAAAACTGATCTGATTCCTTTTCGCACATAACTCAGAGGTAGGCCCGAGAAGCAGCACTGTGGCATATAGTAGTGGCAAACTACTATAAAAACATAAAGTTCAAAATAGTGTTTTGAAATCAGAATTGTAACAGTAGTATTTGCTGCTCTGTGTTTTAGCTATTTAGGTTGAATTAAATGTAGCTTTATTTTTTGTTGTAAAAAGGCAAGTATGGTATTTTTTACAGTATTTTAAAATGTATTTTTCCTTTAAAAACACACTCCAAGGTCTTCTGTCATGTTACTCTTCTGTGACATTTTTCTTACTTAAAGTCATAGCTTTTGTTATTAAAGTACCGAGAGAAGAACATTTAATACTTAAAATCCCCCAAGAAGGGCACGAGTGCCTCCTTGGCAACTCGGAGAAGGTGGAAATGACATTTTTCCTAGAACTCTTAACATAGTCCACCCATGTGAGCACTGAAGGAGGAGTTTGTGGGTCAGTGTGAACTTTTTCTTTTAAACATTTTAAGATTTTTTTAATTTTTATTTCTATTAATTTCTTTTTAGGGGTCCATCATTAGCAGTCCTCACATGCGCCGAAGAGCTACATCAACCCGAGAGTGTCCATCTCGCCCTCACCAGACTATGCCTAACTCCTCCTCACTCCTAGGTTCCTTATTTGGTAGTAAAAGGGGAAAACCACCTTCCCAAGGCCATCCACCATCCGGCTCATCACAGCAACCTCCGCACCCTCCAGTAATCCCACATCAGCAACACTCACAGCATCCTTCTGCCATGCATCATGCAGGGCCAGGCGAGGGGCAGACGCAGGCCCAAGTGCACTCTCACCATTCGCAGTACTGCCACATGCAGCAGAACCCACCACCCTACCACCACCACCACCACTACCACCCTCCCCAGCATCTCCAGCACTCACACCAGTACCACCAACACGTGCCTCACTCCCAGCACGCGGCACACTCCCCACACACACCCTACATGCAGCACCCTCACTCGCAGCATTCCCACTCCCCTCACCCACCGCCGCACCCGGCACACTCCTCTCATCCCCAGCACCCTCAGCATCACCATGGGCCACCACCGCCCCCCTCCACTTCAGCCAGCACTAAGCCCAAACACAGTGGCATCAGCACAATAGTCTAGAACATATTGACCCTCCTAATAACTGTAGTTTTAAACCAAGTTACAAAGGCACTTACAGGAAGCACCAAGTAACATTGTCAGTTTTTACCTAGGTGATTTAATTGAGTTGTGTGAGCTTACAGGCTTGCTGTTACTAAATAAAATAATTCAAGTTAGCGCAGTCGATACTGGTTTTACTTACCTACTCAATAGAACTTCACCATCTGGTTAGTTCTTACTTCCAAACTGCCTTGAAAACGTGCTGCTTGCTGCATATGAGTAAAGCGACCTTTCCCACCAAATCCCTTGACAATTTTACATGCATAATAAAAACTTAGTCTATGGAAAAAGGGACAAAGTGATACAGAACCAAGTGTTGCATTCTTGCTCTTTTATTGTCAATGGGCAAAATAAATAAGTAGACCTGATATGGTTGATGAAAGTACGTAAGTAAACTTTATATAATATAAATATAAACGTATAAATATATATATATATACTGTATAGTTAACATTTGTGCTTGGAAAGAAATTTTTTCAGTCCACAAAACTAGCAATATAGACCTTACAAGGAATTCCACTTACTTGATAGGACAGTATAATAGACAAATAGCATATGAAAGAGTAGACCAAAACCAGTAAATCTTAGACAGAAATTTCAGACACGTCAGTATTTTCATTCCAAGTCCTCAGGACTTGCTAAGGTTTCCTAAGCAATCATTACTAAATGTGCCAAGTAACATAGCATTTAAATGTTGTAGTCCAATACTGCTTTGTATAAATCCTTATTTTATTAACACAATAATATCATACGTAATCAGTATTATAATTCTTCTGCTATTTCAGGTAAGCAAACTCGTTACGATGCAGTAATTCTACCGTAGCAATGTAGGGTGACCCTTGCCCAGTGGTCATCCTGAAGCATTGGTCACACAAGTTCTTAGACACTTTAAAGGCTGTGATAACTGTGAATTTACATGATCCACATTTCTTTTGTACACGTATGATTTCAGGAACACACATGAAAAGTGATGACAGGTGCATGTACACACTGCAAAAACATTCATCTCAAACATGATAATGGCAAACTTCCATCTTCCTCAGCTACTTTGTTTCCTCTTCACCATAATTTCTCATTTTTACCCCCAAAGAAGCTGAATTCTAGTCTGAGCATTTCCAGGGGGAAGTGCTCTAAAACTTGAAGGTTTGTTTTAGAATTTAGTATAGGGTTTTTATATATACATATATATATATAAAAAAAGTATGTAATTCCATGTAGCCATGTGCTAGCAACAAAGTGGCTTCACCATTTTTACTCATCACATTTGTAAGTTTGAAAGTACCCAGCACTCAGCAGGCTGAGATGATGCTCAAACCCTCACTTTCATAGTCCAGATAGTGGCAAGACATCACATAAAAATAGGCTGTGCTGTTGTTGCTTATGTGTTGTAATCAAACCATTTGCAAATTGAAATACAGTTTTTATCCCAAGATCCTGTACAAAGTTATACATGGCACCTACTTTGTAGTTTCAGCATTTTGAGCCACTGCAAGGACTTTACACCTAAACAGTAGAGACAAAGGAATCACAACTGCAAAACTGTACCAGCCTAAAAGCAAACCTTGAAGAGGATGAGAAAAAAGTTCCAGTATGAGATGGGTAAAAGTAATTATAATAACAACCAGTCGAGTTTCTACTTAATGGTAATAAAATGGTCAGAAATGATGAAGACATGAGAACAAGAGAGTGACTTTCCATATTGGCTTGCTCATGGCATCTCTAATATCTGGGGGGGAGGGCGGAGAGGATAAGTAATTTTTTTCCCTTTCATGCCATCGATATCACAATACCAGCAAACTGCAAACTGAGCACTTTGTTAACCTCCACAGAGGGCAAATACAGCAATCTAGAGTTTAGCCTTTTGTTTCAAGCTGTCCACGTTTGTTCCACACATGTGCAATACGTTTTCTCCTTTCTGCTCCTTCTCCTCTAACTTATCTTCATGAAAAGAAAAGACAATGAGTAATTACATTATGATTTCTAAGTATCACTCATTCTGTTCTGAATTCTGCAGCTCACCTTAAGAGGGCTCCCCCAGGTCCCTGAGGCTCTGTTCTTTGCAGTTTAAAAAATATATATTGTTCTTATAAGGGAAAGTAGAACTGTCTGCATGTCATCTAATGTTATTAGTGTGAGGCTACACTCTACATATTGTATATTTGCAAAATGTATCAGTGTTACTGTTGATATTAGTTGAAGTAAAGTGATAACATATTTCAATATGTAGACTTTTCTTCATACATCTGTACCAATAGTAGAGTCTAACTGTAATTTATAGGTTGTTCCAGAAAAGATAAAGAACCATTCAGCTACAAACATCTTTCAGAAACTGCATCTTTTATTACAACAGAGGTAAGAATTCCTCTCTTCACTGAGTAACGGAGTCTGTCCTTGGTTCAGATGCAGAGTTGTAAGTAAAAAGGCCTGTGTATGGAATAGATGCAAAACATGCGGGAGCAGTGGAGAGGAAAATCCAGCTCTAGTGTGGTAATTAACAATGAAGGTGTTCAGTCTCCCAGGTCTGCATTTGCTTTATGTTTAAAAACCCCTTTCATTCATTTAAATTAGAGCTACATATAAAAATCTAAACTTTCACTGGAAGCCACATTGCTTGACCACTGATTTTCCATGTGTAATTGATTAAATATTCAGGAGATGTCAAAAATATGCATGCAAAAACCACTTACATGTGATTTCATGTCCATGTGGGGAAAGAGATTGTGCATTAAGTTGCATGTGTAAAATCACAGATCATTTTGAGGCTAGTTTGTAGAAAACTGGTCACAGAAGAACACAGTGTTTGTAAACTCTAGTATTTCAAGTCAATGAGGAGAAACAGTGGACCTGATTTTCTTTTGTTTCTTAGACTCTGTGTGTACTTTAAACAAACAAATGTATCTGGGTGTCAGCACAAGTCTTCAGAACTTTGCTGATTCTTAGGGCTGTAGTATAACCTCTGGCTCCGTCCTTCATTAACAATTGCTTAGAGCAGTGGGGACCATGCCTAGAACAGAGAAATGGTAGTACTGAAACACTGCATAGGGTTAAGAAAATTAATTCTTTTCAGCCTGCAGGCAGGAGTAGAATTGAGAGGGGGTTTCCTAAGATGCCATTGCCAAGCAAAAACTGGTACAGAACTGCACAGTGACCATTGTTCTTTTTCCCATTAATGATGTGGCAAAGTAGTCATGCTGATTTGAACAAATGAAAGGGAAACATAAAGAATAAAGGTGTGGCAACAAAAAAATCTTTTCTGGGACAACAATCAAATATATATTTGGGGTTTTTATTTTTTTAAGTTAAGAATAAAATGTAAAACAATGTAAAAAACAAAAGGCAAAGTTCATCCTAATATAATGTGCGTCTTGTATTGCTAAAAAAAGCCAAGTCTAACATGCGGTGTAGAATGATTTTCCCATCATGTACTGCATGCAGCAGAAGCCTCTTGTTTCTTGATAAAATGAGCTGAAAGACAGTCAGCAGATATTTAAACAATGAATCTCTAGATGTTGACTTGCTGTTCCATATGAAGCTGTGTGTTTTCTGCAGTTAAGCATGCATTTTGCTGTTCCGTTGTAAAATACCATCGCACTTCTTGCCTGCAAAATGGATTATTGTGTATATATTTAAAAGAAAAGTGGAACCAATAACAAGATCAAATGTGGGAGAGAGAAAAAGGGGCGGTGAAAACGGGACCAGTGGGGGGAATAGAGAATTCTCTAAATTGTACATAGTGTGTAAATTAGCATTACTCTAAGTCTGCAGTCACTTTGAGGTTGCCTATTTCCTGCTAGGAACTTAAATCAGCTCTGAGTTGTATTAAACTGTTAGAATTAGGTCTTGAATGCAGACTCTTAGAGACTTCAAAAACCATTATGCTTACAAGAAGCTTCTGTTCTGGGGAGGCTTGAGACCCCTTTTGTAACTCTGGGGAAGAAAGGAGTGCTTTCATTTTAATATGCATTCTGTTTGTAAGTAGTAACAGACCCTATTGATGTAAAACTATAACTGTGGTCATGTGGAGAAATCAAATAAATCATTTAAAACTCTTTGTTTCTCATTTTGTATAATCCAAGAACTTCAACTCTTCAGACCTGAAATGAAGGAAATTCCTTCCAATGGTGTGTCCTGGCCCTGCTGAGGCAATGGGATTGCTGCTGCTCCCTGCAGAGGGGCCACGCTTTCAGTCTTCATCTTAAATTGAAGATAAGTTGGTGGGAATAGTGGTCAGTACTGTGGAGACTGTGATCCCCTCTCAACAGGCTTTGGTTGGTTTGGTGGTGCTGTAGATACATTTAGTTCCAAAGTACAATAAAAAGTAATAAATACATCACCTAGATCTGCAGACAGTGAGAGGTATCACTGAAGGGACTTGTTGGAGCCCTACTTAGCAAAGCATTCCAGTGTTGCAAACCAGTAACCACATTTTGAGTCTTCTTTACCATGAGCTGTCCGTCGTGCTCCACTGATCCCATTCACCCTCTGGCTGTCCACTGCCTCAGGAGCTCCTGTTCAGGCGACTGCCTGCACTTGACCCGGGTGTTCTCAGCTTATCCTTCCCATGGGTACACTCCTTTGCCCAAGTGTGACCCACACTCTTTGGATTGAGCTGTGAGTATTCACTGCTGTGAGTATTTCTGCACATCCATTGGCAGGAAGCCGGCGGCATACCTCCATAAGTGATGTACCTGCATAAGTACTACGCTATTACTACTTGTACCTGTATTTAGTTGCTTGTCTTAATTTATACCACAGAAGGATCACTATGCAGGTGTATTTGCCACATGTGGCCTTCACAGTGTTTGATGTTAGGCTGCTGCAATGACTTTGGATAATAACCTGTGGCATTCTCAATTACATTCTTTTTGTGCATTTCCCAAATTTCAGGGGGATTATAGTGTGTCTGCAAAGACTTGAAACTAATGCTTAGCTATCATTTAAACTAAACTCAGTGTGCCTGTTCTGTGAATTTTAGGAGGTTCTGGAATTATTTTGTGAGAAGTCAGCCATGACTTATTTCCAAATAGCTGTCATTTCAGGATGCACATCTCCATCAAAGATTTTTGGGTAGGTGAGTACCCATTTATCACTTCCAGTGTGACATCCCTCTGAGCTTTGCAGCCCATTAGAAGATGACCAGTGCCTCCCAGGAGCATTGTTAGTGAAAGTAACAGGATTTGCAGTGATGTTCTTTACTGGTACTTCTATTTCTGGTTTAGAAGCTATGATTTTTGGGTGCAGAGAGGGACTCTTCATCAGAGACTAGCGATAGGACAAGAGGTGATGCGTGTAAACAGGGGAAGTTCAGGTTAGGTACAAGAAAGAAGTTTTTTACTGAGAGGGTGGTGAGACACTGGAACAGGCTGCCCAAAGAAGTGGTGAATGTCTCACCCTTGGCAATGTTCAAGGCCAGGTTGGACAGGGCCTTGGGTGACATGGTCTAGTGTGAAGCGTCCCTGCCCATGGCAGGGGGTTGGAACGGGGTGATCTTAAGGTCCTTTCCAACCCAAACCAGCCTGTGATTCTATGATTTTAAGAATTTGGATACATTTACATTTTGAGAAGACGAAGAGTCTGTCTCCTCTAATTTAACACACAGAGCCTCTAAATGCTGTTACAAATCTGTTTGGTTTTGTGTTTTGGTGGGTTTTTCCCTGATCCATTTGAAAAGTAGGACCTAAATAATATGTCTAAATGCTGCTGCTTTCTACCTAAACTAAGACTAGGTTGAAAGCATTCATGGCACAACTGAAGAGAAACAGGCAAAGGAAGCTCAGCAGCAGTTGTGGCTTGTGAGATAGATTTGCACCGGTTGCAGCAATGTCAAGTAACTTCACTGAAAAATTCAGGGTGTGTTAAACATGACGGTCTCACAGCTCACAGTTGTTGATGCAGGGGGATGTTAAATTTTAATATCCCTATTTGTTTGAGATTCTCATCTTAATGGAGTTGCATTCCCTAAGTCTCTGCTAAAGCTTGGGTGTGTATGTATATAGTGAAAAATGCCAGTGTTTAACAAGGTACGCTGCCTTCTCACTTAGGACAGGCAGTTGTACCCTCACATGAAGAAAAAGGTCAAGGTTTGCTGCCATAAATTATAACTGAAAATCACATATTTTGCAAGTCAGAAGCTGAATGTCTTAAAACCTTTCCTAAACTCTATCCCATGTTTGTGCATTTCAGATGTTTGCCTGAATGATGGATCAGTACACACAGGAATCGCATGGATCAGTTGTCGTGCAGTGCAAGTGTCTGCAAGCTCGTCTAGATAGCATCTTTTTCAAAGGGGGTTGTTTTCCAGGTATTTCAGTATTCTTCTGGTTGAAATAAATGCAATATTGAAATGACAGGAAACCAAACTAAAGACTTTCATACATTTTACTTCTGAACTATGTTTCTTCTGCATCTCTTTTCAGGTTCTGGTTGACAAAACAATCTCATGAATTCTATTTAACCTTTTTAGGATTGTGGGCTATTTCAGCATGTGTATGTCCTGGCAGATGTATTTACATAAGATGAACAGTGTACTTACAGTAACATGCCATGATAAATCTTTATTAACATTTTATTTATTAAATAAGTCTTATAGCTGCATTGCACCTTTGCCAAGAGGAAACACACAGGATTTGTAGCCTACTTACTTAGTGATTTTTGCTGCTGTATTTTGTTGATAGAAAATTCCTGCAGGAGGACACAGCACAGCTAACTTGATAGAAATATTTAAAATAGACAAATGATGGGAAAAAATGCTTAATTTTAGGTGTATTTTTAGTAGACTTTCTTTTTGTTTCATATTATTTCAAGAATTGAAGCCAAATACTGTGTTACTTGACAAAACTAAATCAACTGCAGGATAAGGCTGATGATGAATAATGGAAAATGCTTAAATTAAGATCTCTGCTTGAAGTACTTCCTAAGCTAAATGAGACTTAATGAAAGTTGCGTGGGTGATGCTGACTTGAAACTATCCCTTTGGAACTGGTTAGATTTATTTTTTTTATCACACATATAAATGCATATTTTTAGAGATAAAATATTATGAAAAAAATCCCCTTCATTTAGCATTTTTGCAGGAACTGAGATGTGAAATTAGCATCATGGTTCACAAGCCACAGCCAGCTCAAACAAATCACACAAGCACACAATTTATCAGCTCTGCTGGAAAATGACATGCACAACTTCAGCTTTCATTTACTCCTTCAGATTTAGATATAGTGATTTAAACAGGTAAATATAATGAGCAAGGAAAAAATAATGTCTTTAATAAGATGAATGGGGTGAATTCATTCTGACGCAAATGAAATGCTCTGCATGCAGTGAAAAACGCTTCCTCTCTACAGCTTCTCATTTCTGCTACACAATAGTGCATTAGCAAATGTTTGACAAAGCAATGGGCTTTATTTGTTTGTCTAGGGAAATGGAAAAGGGAAGGCCTGTGCAGGTGTGCTGGGTCAGGAGGCTGTTATTCAGCAATGGTATCGCAGTGAACCAAAGCTGGAAATTAATTCATTCAGTCATTACAGATTTATGGGTTTTGATGAGGAAACAATCTGACTTTCAGACATGGGTTTCATCACATTTAGACCCAGCTGGACTAAGCGAGCCCTTCCCCTGTACATGGTCCTTGGAGAGGAGCATATCCGTCAAGTGGCTGCACAGACCAGCAGCTCTCTCCCTCCATAACCTCACCACATGCTTGTGACTGATTGTTATTTTCCTTTTACTGACTAATACTTCTTTATATCCATCTCCAGCAACAGTGAACATCATCATTACTTAATGATTCATCCTATAGATTGTCTTTTCCATCTTTCTGGTAATCCCATGGCTCTCCTTCTGCATCATCCTAAACCCAGGCTCCAAAAATGCCGTTTCTGTAATTAAAAATAAAAACACAAAATCAACCAACTAAACAAAACTACACACACAAAAATCAACCACAACCACAATGGCCATAGTGCAAGGCCAAGTTGGATGGGGCTTGGAGCAACCTGAGCTAGTGGAAGGTGCTCCTGCCCATGGCAGGGGTTTGGCACTTGATGAGCTTTAAGGTCCCTTCAACCCGAACCAGTGCAGGATTCTATGATTCTACTGTTGGAATCATAGTTGCAGATACTTCTGTCATGCTTCAAAAGTTGAGTTTAGAAGATCAGTGACAAGAAGTAACATTTTCTAGCCCAATAAGAAATGTGTACCAAGTACTCTAGGTAGGAGTTAAAGCATCACAGGTGTTTGTTTATACCCCTCAATTTTCACAGCATTTCAGTGATTTTTAAAAGTCTTTGATTATGTTCAAACTCTTCTGCTTAGCAATTTTTTAAGTTTTCAGACTAGTTTGTAGGTATTTTATACCTGAGTATTCTGTGACCCTGCTAACACACCTGCAAACTGCCAGCATAGCTTCATGCAGAAAAGGTGTCTGTGTATTAGCAATGAAGCACAAGGGAGGTAGCCTGGATAATCCCTCTGGCTGTGTGGATCTGAAATATCTCAGAAAAGCTGGTGAAAAAGCCCTTGTGTTTCAGATCATCTGTTTCTCTTTCCATATATGAAAGGGGAGAAAAAGATTTCTCATCTGAGATAAAGCAAATTACTGAGATCATAGGGCTCCTTCCTGCTCCTAACATCAGAGTACAATAAAATAAATTTTGGCAAAGAGGCTCAGGACCCATCTCCTCTCTCCATTCATACTGTGCAGTTACTGCAAGGTCTCTTCATGGCTGCCCTTGTTCCCTCACTTACCACTGTCATCTGTGTGTGATACAAACCTGTGCTCTCCAGCCTGCTGCTCTTCACCCACAGCTCTGCCCACACAGAATCCCACAGTGTGGTTGCTAGACAGAGTTCAGGTTATCCTCTCCACAGAGCAAGATTTACACCTGATCTCAGTGCAGTGTTTGGCCGATTTTCTGTCTCTTGAAAAATAAATCCCATTTGGCTGTAAAGCAAAAACTATAAAATTTATACATTTATACTTAGAAACAGAATACTTCAAACAATTAAACACTCAAAACCAAGAGATAATTTAGTGCTTCATGTTAATCTAACATGAGAGACCGTACAGGCAGTTGCCTGTCAGTGCCACCACACCCTGTGAGGAACCCCTTTCACTAACAGTTGCCCCTCTTTCTTTAGCAGGTACTTCTTACAGTTGCTGCAGCCCAGTAGTTCTGGACACACGGTTGCTTGGATAGAGCTGTCCGTGTTAACAGCTGCACTTCAAACACAGGATTCCACAGTATGTGACCAGGAGCAGAAGTGGAAATACCAGCTCCTGCTCTCACCTGTCCCAAGGTTTAATTTGTAAGCCAACTTCATTTACAATGTTCAGAGGCAGGAAAGGTGATGCAATGAGCACATCACCACATGCCCATGGGGAAGACGATGATGAGTTTCAAGTGCAAAACTTTCCTTCCATCTGTCTTATTTAAAAGGACAGAACAACAATTGCATAAAGGGAGGAGAGGCTATGACAGGAATTGTATGTGTTTTCCTGAAAGTGCTGCAAAGACCAGTGAGTATTTTTACAACGTGATTTAGATCTGCAGTGGCACTTCTTCAGTAAGTGAAACATCCATGTCTCCAGGAGCTCAGTATTACCAGGTGTTTCTATTACTGAATACCAGTTTTTAAGCAGCTGCTGAAAAATACAGTAGAGTTAAAAGGAAAGGAAAACCTTTGGGTAATTTCATGATACGCATGTACTGATTTGTGTACCTTTTTTGTATTAATTCCTTCTCAAGAAAGCAATTCTGTATGGAACAGACTGAAATGCACGTCATGGTGGCAGTCGTAGTTGATGGCAAAATGTGAGTTAAGAAGAGCTCTCTAACAGCTGAGGGATTAGCTGGTCCAGGAAGGTAGTGAAGAGTGACCTACTGATTTCAAAGGAAGCTGGAAATATATGGATGTGTGGATGAATAGCTGAGTGACAGGACGGCAGAGACGAGCTGTAAATAAAAGTGGGGAAAAAAAAAGTTTGGGCATGTTGCTGAAGCAGAAGGCAAAAAATGTATAATTTTTTTGGCAGCATATTGTGCAGGCCTGTGCAATGCACTCTGGAGATGTCTGCAGGTCAGAACAGCAGAATTCAGTGTTAGGGAAAGTTGCAGAGAACGGCAGCTGCCGGGAGAGTGCTTTCAACTCTAGCCACATACAACATTAGGAAGAGTATGGGACAAAATAAGTGGTGTGATACCATTTATGTCAGCACAGAAACAAAGAGGATGCTTTGCAAGTGAGTGTCTACTTGTAGTTTCCTGCTGTGGATATGCTGTCCTCCACTGTGATTTATTCTGCAGTTGGAAAAAAACAGGTATTTCTTTAAAGTATGCTCACAATCCCAGTCTCATGCTTAGTGTATGAACGCACAGGGTGGATTGTGCTGGCTGCTCTTTCAGTTCTTTTGAACTTCCTGATGAGGCATCTCTTTTCCTGCTGTTTCCCAGCTGCCTAGCCCTGTTTTCGCTGTTTGGATCATTTTCTTCAAGCAGTCTTTTACTGTGTGCTTTGTTTGTTTCTTCAGAGGTGCCAGATCGTCCCCTCTGTGCTGACCAGAACCAGTCTGACTTGTCTCAGTAGAGAGTGGCCCCAGATTGACCACAGTTAGTCTAGGGAGGATGTCCCGGACCCACAGCTTTTCATCTGACTCCAGAGGAGGTCTCACCTACCACATCTCTGTCCAAACAGGGATGTGGCACTGGTGGAGCATCACCACCTCTTCAGCACTCGACCATTTCACCACAGTGCCAGACTGGTTCCCACTCCGTGACACCATGTGGGTTTCTCTATGCGCCCTGAACTCATTGTGTCAGAAGGCAGAGCAGCAGAGCAGCAGAGCAGGCTTTTTACTCTTAGTATCCATACCGTCAACCTCCTAGAGATACAAGCACCCGACAGAGGTGGTAACGTTACCACATCAGGTGAGGGAGTGAATCTGCCTCGTGACCTCTCACACGGACACGGAGCAGCATGTTTCCTAGCAGCCTGCAGGGTTCAGGTACCCAGCCCAGCAAGTTGGCACGGTTTCAGCGCTGGCTTTTTACTCAAACAAACCTTACTGCCAAAGGCACGGCAGATGAAAGCCATGAAAGGAGAAACACAGCTCTGAACAGCCTCAGTGCAGCGCAGTGCCTGCCCCAGGCTGTGGTGGTGGTGTTTTGTCTCTGCAAGCGGCTACACCAGCGAAGGGCCGTTCCGGGGAGGGCTGTCAGCCCCTGCCGTATCCCTGCTCCCAGTCTGAGATGGACGGGCTGGGAGGGGCTGGATTTTGATGAGGGTTTTGTGTCGATGTCCACGGCCTCGGCGCGCAGGTCAGCGCATCAGCCACAGCTGAGCGGGGGTGAGGCCGCCCCGGGTCCCTGGCGGGCAGCCCTGCCCCTGCCGGGCCGCGCTGATGCTTTGGAGCTGCCTCCGGAAGACGGTACAAAGACAACCTCCGCGCTCCAGAACGCGTCTCTGCGGGTACCAGTCCCTGGGCGGCCGCTGCTCGGTCACTGCTGGCAGGGGGCCCTGGCAGTCCCGGCGGTGCCTCGCACCAGTCCCAGCACTGCGACCACGCAGCGGGTACCCTCGCCCCCGGTACCGCCGTGCCCCCCGGCTCCTCCCGCCCACCGCCGGGCTCTGAGGGCAGCGGCGGGGCGGGGCCGGGCCCGCTGGGGCTGCCGGGAAGAGGGGCGGTGACGTGCCCGTCGCTCGCGCTGCCGTCACTCGCGCGCGGTGCGGTGCTGCCATGAGCGCGCTGCTGCTCCGCGCCCTGCGCGCCGCGGTGCCGGGCCCCGCCGCGCTCGTGCTGCCCGCGCGCGGGCTGCGCGCCGCCGCGCCCCGGCACGCGTTCGCCAAGGAGCTGTTCATGGGCGCGCTGCGCAAGGTGAGCGGGGCCGGGAGGGCGCGGAGCGCTGCGGAGGGCGCGGGAGGCCCGGCCCCGGCCCCGGCCCCGGCCCCTCGGCGCGCTGCGGCCGCGCTCCTGCTGCGCGTTACCGGCTGTGGGGGAGCACCGACCCGCGGGGTGGGTGAGGTGGGAAAAGACCCTTAAGGTTATCGAGTGCAGCCGTTCCCAGCGCTGCCAAGGCCGCCGCTAACCCATGTCCCCAGGCCCCACATCTACACGGTGTGTGAACACTTGCAGGGACTGCCCTGGGCAGCCGGTTCCAGTGCCTGAGCACCCTCTGGAGAAGGAATTGTTCCTCAGCTCCAACTAAACCTCCCCTGGTGCAGCTTGAGGCCGTTGCCTCTTGTCCCATCCCTTGTTCCTTGGGAGCAGAGCCCAGCCCCCTCCTGGCTCCATCCTCCTGTCAGGCAGCTGTAGGGAGCCATCAGGTCCCCCCTGAGCCTTCTCTTCTCCAGGCTGAACCCCCCAGGTCCCTCAGCCGTTCCCCATCACACTGTGCTCCAGGCCCTGCACCAGCTCCAGTGCCTTCATTGGCCCCGCTCCAGCACCTCAATGTCTCTCTTGCAGTGAGGGGCCCAGAGCTGAACACAGGATTTGAGGTGCAGCCTCAACAGTGCCAAGTGCAGGGGCACAATCACTGCTCTGGCCCTGCTGCCACACCAGTGCTGGTACAGGCCAGGATGCTGGTGGCTGCCTGGCTGCCTGGGAACAAACTGCTCATGTTCAGCTCCATCAATCTGTTCCCCTAGCTCCTTTGCCAAGAGCAGTTTCTAGCCACTATTCTTCAAGCCTGGAGCATTGCAGGGGGTTGTTGTGGCCCAAGTGCGGGACCCAGCACTTTGCTTTGTTGAATATCATCCCACTGGCCACAGCACATGGATTCAGCCTGTGCCGATCCCTCTGCAGAGCCTCCTGTCATCCAGCAGATTAACGCTCCCAGCCAACTTGGTGTCACCCACAAATTTACTGAAAGTGCACTCTATCCCCTCATCCAGATCATCAGTGAAGATATTAAACAGCACTGTCCCTAACACTGAGCCCTGAGGGACACCACTAGCGACCGCTCACCAACTGGATGTGACACCACTCACCACTAGTCTCTGGGCTCTGCCATCCAGCCAGTGTTTTTGCATATTTTTTTAGGAGAAATCTTTCATACAATCACTAATTCAAAAATGATTCCAGGCCAGGTTGGACACAGGGGCTTGGAGCAAGCTGCTCTAGTGGAAGGTGTCCCTGCCTGTGGCAGGGCTTGGAGCTGGACAAGCTTTAATGTCACTTCCAACCCGAACCATTCCATGACTCTATGACACCAGCTCTGATCTAAACCCAGCTCGCTGCTGGGGCACTGCTGCCCAGGCAAGGTCAGCTCAAAGCACCAGCGGCTGCAGCTCTGCCATGGAGCGCTGCCTGGAGCTGCTGAAGCAGGTGAGTTTGAACCAAGCGACCTGGAGCAGGTGAGACAGATGCACACTTGTGTCCTGCTGGAGGTACAGCTGAGACTGAGCTGTGCAGGGCAGCACAACCGACTGGAAGAATCAATACTGCAAAAACACAGGGGCAGAATTCACCAGCCCTTTGTCAGAGCCCCCACCTCAGCCACTGCCAAGCACAGACCACATGTTTTAGTAATAATAACAGGATTTTCCTAAAGTGTTTGATTTATAAGAGAAACCAGAGCAACCACTGCCCACCATGTGATGGAGAGTAGCTAAGCATTCTTAAAATAACATAAAAATACATAAAAATGGGGGTAGGGAGCAGGGAGGCAGATAATGGCCAGAAAAGAACAGGAGGATTTTAATCTATTTCCTATTTTTTACACTGGAAACAAAGCTGCTGCAGGCACAGAAATTACAGGGGACATCAATCATTCCAAGTATTTAAAATTGCTGGAGCTAAGGTTCCTTTACAAGTTGGAGGTGGTGGATTACTTTTCAATGATATTAATAGAAAGGCAGTGCTTAATTTGGAGTCTCAGATCCTGTTATTGTCCCCTCTCCTGAGATTCATTCGCATTTGGCAGCACAGCCTGCCTGATAAGCAGAGAGCTGTGCCGGGGTGCCGGCGATGGGAGCAGAGGCTGTCATGGAAGTAACCATGGAGTGGCCTGGAGAAGCTGAGCACCCGCGACACTTCGTGATAAAGCCCTGTGCTCCGGATGCACGCATCACTTTACACATGACATGTCTGCAGCTAAGATTATCTTGCTACTTCAGCTGTGCCCTGGCTCATCCTAAATTAGGTTAGTATAACATGCCTATGGAGAGGGAAACAAATCTACTGCAGACCGCAGAGTGGAAAGGCAATTTGCCCATTTTCCTGCAGTTTCTACCAGGATAAAATGATCACAAACCTGAATCTGACAACATTTCTATTATTATGTAATAGTATTTATAGGTCATTTGACAAAAGAAAATGTGAATGCTAGCACTAGCATGGTTTTGGTTGCCAGGCTTGTTCTAGACCTATTTTTAACTAAGGTAGCATTCCCTTTACCCAGCAGCTATTACCAAGTAAGGACTGAAAGGAGTCTTACAAATAGATGAGGTTTAAATTCTTATGTTGAAAAATATTCTGGCTTTTGAGACAACCTGGGGTATCTTTAAACCTTCACCTCGTTATAAGTCAGCACTGTTGGGAGATGGATGGGGTCAAGTAGAGTATTTTCACCACACACATTTTCCTCAGCCTTCACTCTATTTTCTTTCCTTCCCTTTTAAACTTCCTTTCCTGATTTTTCACAGGCAGTGCTGAGCAAAGCACACTGTTCCCTGGGAGCCCAGAGCAGCCACATCCCAGTCCTTCTGTGGAGCACAGTCAGCAGGCTGCTGGCATCTTGATAAAGGGCATCCCCTCTCGTCCCCTTCAAGCTGGCGAGGCTGCGTTGCTTTGGAGAGGCCCCTGCAGCACCCTTCCAGCTGCAGCTTCTGACAGACTCCTCATATGTCCCCAGGCCTCCACCGTGCTCCCAGCCTCCCTCTTCTGTGATTTAATCTTGGAAGACTATCAAAGGAAACTCAGAAAGCTTCCAATCCCCTCCGCAGGGCACATGGCCAAAGGCACAATTAAAATGTGACTGCTCTAGGGGCTGCCCATCGGTTGCATCTAAACACAGCAGAGCCCAGCTCGGGAGAGGGAAGCCTGGCAGAGTAGGGGCTCTCAAGGGATATGGCTGAAGGGCAGGCACTGCCAGCCAGGCTGTGCAGGAGCCCCAGCACAGCCACTGCTGCTCTTCTGCAGCCTAACACCAATGTCTGAAGCTCTGCTGATGGAAGGTTACAGTCTGTAACAGGATGGGGAATGGAGAACCTGAGCACTCACAGATGGTTCCTGGGTGAGAGGGAAGGGGGTGAATAAAGGAAGGATTCAGGAAGCCCAGACTTGACATGCTGAAGACTGCAGAGAGGCAGAAAGGAGAAGGGCACGTACACAAAGAACTGCCTCTGGTCCGAAGCGCAGTTTATGGGTTCCAGCAGTGGTTAGAGGGGACACCCCGCAGCACTGTATGTTTGTGAAGGATTTCTGCTCAGCAGTGGCCAAGTCCCACAGCACACTGGTGAAATCACACAGCTAAGGGATCCTGGCAGATGTGTGCCCACCAGGCAGGCAGGAAGAGCAGCCTGGAAGGTTAAGGCAAACAAGAAGCATGAATTTAGGGATCTGAACAATGCATTTTCAACTCTTGCACAAAGACTCTCTCCTGGATAAAGCAACATTGATTACATTACAATGAAGGCTGCAACCAGGTAAACAGGTATTTTGGGTGTCTGAATTTAAATTTCTCAACTTCAGATCACTTCTCCGAGTGTAGACAAGTCCTCTGACTGCCTTTAAGGCATTTTGCTACTTCATGTACTTATTTGAGGGCTTCCTCTTCATCACTTTTATGCTGACTGTGGGAATACTGCAATCTGCACTGCTTGCATTCTGTACTTGAAGAGAAGGGTGGATTTTGGGGGGGATAAAGAGGAGGGAATTTTATGCTCTCAGCTGCTCTGCAATTGCACAAATGCTGCCAACACAAACCTCTGGAGAGAGCTGTACTACAGGCGCATGACTCAGCCCTGCTCTGGATGAAGTCACTGTCAAGTGAGAGCAAACTGTTTCTTACAACATATATGGTGAACTCTAAACGCAAGTTCAAGGCAAAGCTTCAGTAACTTTTCCCACCCACTTTGCTATTGTTTTGTTCAAGACATGACAGAGAAGCTCATAACTTACCTGACAGAAGAAGAGCAAACCTACTGATATCACCCTCTATAAGCATGCATTAGAAGTGCTCTCATGAACTAGAACCTCAGGGTTTTTTTCCACCCCACTCTTAACTGAGATCTGTAACCAGTACACAGCTATTTTTTCCACGAATACGGGACTACAGTACTGCAAATAACACATTACCTAGAACTTTTTTTCCTTTATTTAATCTGGTTTTAAATAAGGAATTTAACATATTTAACTTTAACTATGCAGTAACACATGCCCATTGAGTTCTTTGCATCTTTTTCTATGCTTCATTTTACTTAAACAAACACTGCGCTGCTCTGTGCTGTTAGCAAACACGTTCTCTGCACATCTGAACCCACCTCACACAATCCCAGAAGCAGACCATGCTGTTAACACCAGAAATGAGAACAAAGACTATCAAAGCACATTCTTTTTAACAAAGAGTTAACCTAGAGGACAAGCCTGCCATAGATCGTTTAAAGTACATGTGCTGTCTTTGAAACTGCATCTAAATTAAGGCTGGCAATTCCTTTAATGGCTTCAAATGCCACAAATTTTTCTTGGATAACAGAGCGGACAAGAGGATGTGCACAGAGCCGCAGGTGCCCTGCAGAGTGCAAGATTAAGAGTGGCTTTATGTAGCTTCTGACACCCAGTTACTTTGTGATATTTGAGTATGGCAGCAATAAGCTGCTCCTACCAAGCCAATCGATGAAAGCATTTTCATTTCTAATCACCCCTGAAATATCCTGAAGGGACTGAACCAAACTACAGACCTATTCTCGCTCGGAGATGGGCTTAAGCTCATGATTCAGTGTCCTGAATCACCATGTTGGAACTGCTAGTGCCAACTGAGGACTAGCAGAAACAATTCCAACCTCCGCTTCAAAGAGCCAGTCACCTCTTACTCATCTCATTCCTGGAATCAGGCGCTTGCTGGAAATGGCCCCAATTGTTCTGTAAGGGACTTATGCCTCCTTTGGAGGGACCAAACTGATGAAAAGAATAAGTGAGAAGAAATCGTTTACAAATGGTTTTGCTTGCCAAGGACCTGGATTGCAGTGACAGAGCCTTTGCAAACTTGGCACTTTATGTTTTTCAAAACACTCTTACAAGAAGAGAGAATGCATTCTGGGAAGGAAAATCTCTCCCCCCAGACTACAGACTATAGGTGCCTTCACTGCCAGACACACATTTGCTCACCTTATGCTTTATCCTTAAGGCAATGCTGATGGTAACAATTTCTTGCTTGGGCTATTCCACACCAGCCGGCAGAAGCACAGCGTGATGTGCCCGCCAGCTAAAGGAAATTTCCACTTTCACATGCTAAACCTCAACTCACCTGATTTTATAATCACCCACTGAGTAACCCATGAGACATTCAGACTCAAAATCCCACAGAAGCCCTGCAGTGATTTGCTCATCTCACACTTTAATCTGTTGCAGAAATACATCCTTATACCTCTAGGATTCGTATTCAAAGGACACCCAAACCCAGCACATCAGTGAGCGGTTATGGTGCGCCAACCAAAATGCACTCAGTGCTCATGGCAACAGTGTCAAAACTTGATTTTCATAAATTAGTGAATTCTCAAACATTTCTGGACCACGTTTCTACCCCCAAGCCCCTAGTCTGCTGTATGCAGTCTATTGCAACTTGGAGAGAAGCAGGCTGTTAGTTTATACACATTATTGGAGGCATCAGCATCAGTACTTTGCAGCAACTTCATTTGTGAATATCCATGTGCTAGACACAGTCCTGGCTACTGAAGCTGCTCCCAGATTTAAGAGCCAGACTAAAAGCACAGTTGGTTTATTTTGTCCTATTTCCCCCTTTCCCTTGCTGTGTGGAGGAAATGATACCTCACTGCACCAATTCCCAGGAAGGACCACAAGCCCTGCAGAAGCCCTCTGCTCTAGGCTGGGTGCCTGTCCTTAGCTGGCCTTCTCTTCAGGGTTATCACATGCTGCAAAGAGCTTGGGAACTGGAATTTTCCCACGTATACCTTAATTCATTCAAAAACTACCACCTCAGAAGGCAAAACCTGTCCTACTTTTACTGTCTTATCACTCAGAATCACTATTAATCAGTACCCCATCTGGCACTGCAACCACAGGCAGGAGAGGACTGGCTCACGTGCCAATCCTGCTCCTAGCCCCTCTGCTTTGGGCAGTGGGGACAGGCCACCACTCAGTCTGCCTGAGCCTGCTGGTGCCACCTTATTGTCAAGGGTTTGAGGATAAAGCACGCTTCCCAGGCAGCAATGCAGTGTGCTGGTCCTACCCTGACACTCGGCTCCATACATTCAAGGTGTACACATTGTCTGCGCATTCTATCACGCAACCAACAAAAGCTGCTATGCAAGAGAGATCCAAGACCTAACACACCCCGCATGGACTACTCTTGAGGTCCACGGATCACAACACATATGCACATTTTCATGCAAGTGGCTCCAGGTGCAAGACAAAATTGTACCATAAATCAGAATTTTTCAGGTCAGGCTACAGACAGGATGCCACAGGACTTCCCCGAGTAACACAAGCTGGAAAACAGAGCATGATTTCAGACCATACCGCAGTAGAAGCAACAAGAAACATTTGCCACAGCTTTGAGCACTGGCTGCGACTGAAAGTACAAAGCATGCTCAGCTCAGACAGTCCACAAAAGGAAAGAGAAGTCACATTTCTTGTCATGTATGGCTTGCTAAGTGCTGCTGGGGAGGCCGAGTGCCCGAGGAGTGATGAGCAGAGCTCCCATGGCCAAGCAGCGTGGCTCTGAGTCAGCCCAAAGGCTCAGGAACACGTGGCTCAACTGGGAGGTGGGCAGCGATTCCACAGCATCCCTGGGCCTGCTCTGCAAAGTCACCCGCTTCCATAGCACTGCTGGTGCGGGGAAAGGTACCCCGGGCCTTGTCACTGCAGCTCTTCAGTGCAGCCATGGCTGGCCACCAGGTAACAGTGGCACAGCGACATGTCCTACAGGGACACATCTTCGCCTGCACCACTGAGGTATAACAGGCAATGACCCTGGCACTGATACTAAAAAAATCATGCAGCAAGACCCACGTAATGGAAATGTTACTCAAGCCTGTTTTGGTTACTCTCATTGTAGACATGAAAATAACAAATACATACAGCCAGGCACACACAGAACCTGCCCTCAGCCCCTTGGCTCTTTTCCAGAGCACTTGAAACAATTTACAATCACTAATAAAAAAGTAATTGAAAATAAGTCTCCTGAAAGCTATTTTTCCCTTTTTCACGCTGAACTTCCTCACATTTAGGTTTGTTATGCTGCACCATTCGCTCTCTCACTTGTTTGTCACTGTGCCTCAATTGAGAACTTATTTTGTTTAAAACGTGAGAAAATTGCTACTTCCCTTCAATTTTCTTTCTTTCAAAATGACAAATGCAAAGTGCTTCTATCTGATATTCAAGCGCTTAAGGCCTCTTTTTACTTCTGTTCATGCAAACACTCTCCAGGAAGGCTCAAGTAGGTTTTGATGACAAATAAATTAACAATCTTGAAGGAAATAAGCGGGCAGTCCCTGGCTGTTGGGGAGGTTTCCATTAGGAGATGCAGAATAACTCTACTGTAATTCATTTGTGACAAAGCTGGGATTTTGCCAGGAACCCAAGACACAGAGCTCTAGTTTAGTTGTGTGTGTGTCAAAACAGTCTGGCCACATTTCCATTATTTTATATGGTTTCTCAGCAAGGAAGACATTACAATGGGCTGGGAACAGGTTGGGAATTTTTTGGCTTAGAAATGGAATCAGTGAAAAGCTGCAAGAGGAGGAGAATAAAGCCGTCTTTTGAAACTTCCCAAGCCCATGGTCATAGATGAGGGCCCGATATTACTCAATGCCAGTGAGTGCGGGGCACCCCTTAAACCTTGAAAACGCTTGGAACAGTTCCCTTTCCCAGCCTTCAGTCACTGCATGGAAAATCCAGTCACATTAGCATTTAGCACAAAGCACTTTCTGTAGGCTGACAATAGGTAGTCCCACCAGAAAGTGTATGTAGCAAGGACAGAATCCTATTTTAAGGCATTGCATGGATTTCATTAATAATGAAGTAATCCCCACTTTCACCCCCCAGAAATATATGTAATTCACTCTGCTTACAAGTGTAAATCAAGAGCAAGAAAACAGAACTCTAGATTAAAAAGCATCAGGGGAAGTTCAGGGACATGTTAAATGGAATTGCTTATTTTGCTGTTCCATTAAATAGGCAAGCTCAATGCCTCTGACACCCAGTCCTATTCTTTATGATCACTATTCACCATCAATCATTTAAGCTGTATGTCAGACCTGCCTATGTGAAGTGCCCATTGCCCTGAGTGACTGTGATGTGCACTTTGTGCTGGGAAGGAGATGAAAAATGAGCTATTATATTAGTAAATATCTCTGGGAAAAAAAAAGGATCTTCTCTGCTTTACATAAATGTCCGTGACATTCCAATTAATCTCCTAGTGCTATTTACAGTCTGTACACTGCACAGCACAAGCTACTGTGCCCCAGGATAAAATATCAGAGAAGAAGTCCTGAGTCTTTAGCTGAGATGATGTGGCTGAAAGTAAATGTTAAAGCCACACAGCATCATCACCCCTCACATCTGCATGCAGGGAGACAAAAGTGCCTGACCATTAACGCAATAAAAAAGCCACTTTACCATCTTTGTCACAAGTTCTCATTAATTCTCCACCACTCCCTTTCCCCCATATATTTGCCTTTCAGCAACAGAGCAAGTAAAAGCACCGGTGGCACCATGTGCAGCCACCACATTCTGAAAAGCATTTCACAGTTAATGTTTTCTTACCTTTTATAGAAACCGTGAAGAGGCTGGAGACATAGAAACTGCCAGTAATCCAAGCAGAAGGCCTTTAACTTCAGCATTTTCAGACCCTTCTGCTGCAGCAAGCGTAGCGTGCAGCTAGGTTTAACACCACCAGACTTTGTTGTTAGGGTTTGAATGACTCGAAGCCAGTCCAACACACTCCTCTCCTTAGTGCTGCAGCGTAAGTCGTGCTAATTGCTGCCAGCGCCCGCAGCTCGTCCTGCACATGGCACAGCACCTGCACCCTCACAGCACCCCACTTCCATACAAAGAGCCACTCGCACAAAGGATACAAATTCATGTGCGCTCTTTGATCCCGGTGGCAGTTCAGCTTTCCCAAAGTCCCCAGTACTACTGGGATAACTGATATTACACAGAAATCCCACTTCTCCTTTTGGCTATTTTAGGCCATTCTAAAAGTCCTCTGGTCAAACAACGTGTATATATTCCAGTCAAGGGTTTTGAAGGACCTTTGGAAAGCATCCTTAAAGCTGACAGAACTTCGGAAAATGTAAGCAATTACCCCAACCAGCTCTGACATCAACCGCGCTGTAACCACAGCGGCGCAGCGAGCCCATCACATGGGAGCCGCCGGCTTTTTTCCCCCTTTTTTTTTTGTTTTAAATGGAGCAGCGCACAACTCCGTTCATGAGCTCCTCCCGTGTCAGTCACAGCCCCATTGTCTGCCCGCACCAAGGGAAGCTGCGGGCTCCTTAGGCCAGGGGAGGGTAGGAAAAGGGAGGAAAACCCAAATCAAGGCGGCGGGATGCGCGGCCCCCCCGCCCCGAGCGCACAGACCCCGCCGGCACAGCGGCCCTGCACCGGTTGCCTGGCAGCGGGGCCACGCCGGGGCGCCAGCGGCCGCCGCCATTGGCCGGCGGAGACGGAGGGGCCGGCGGCGGGCGGGGCGGAGCGGCACCGGGATCAGCGGCACCGGCTGGGGACAGCGCCGGGAGCGGCGCGCTGCGGGCCCGGAGCTGAGGCTCCTCCGACGGAGGGCACAGGACCGGTTCAACACCTTCCTTAACCCCCTCTCATCCTCCCCGCCCGGTACCAGCGCGCACGGCTCCACTGCAGGAGCTCCTCGCTCTCGGCAGGTCGCTGAGCAACCACCAACAGCGCGAACTGCAGGGAACGCTATGGCGCAAGGGTGAACCACAGCAGCACCTGAGCCTTTATGGTACAGTTGTTAAAGCCCAGCAAGCGTCCTAGAGGAGACCGCCTCAACTGCGTTAGGACAAGAGGAAACGGCCTCAAGATGCGCCAGGGGAGGTTTAGATGGAGATGAGGAACAATTCCTTCCCTAAGGGGTGCTCAGGTGTTGGAACAGGCTGCCCAGGGCACTGCTGGAGCCACCGTCCCTGAAGTGTTCACGCACCGTGCAGATGAGGCCGTCAGTGCCATGGGTTAGGGGTGGCCTTGGCAGTGCCGGATAAAGGTACAGCTTGATGATAAGGGTCTTTTCCGACCTGGCCGATTCTGTGTGCCCAGCCTGCTGCCAAGTGCACTTTTCCAGACAACCCCCTCTTCCCTCCCCTGCCGGGTATTTCTTATTCTGTTGAATGACAAAATCACTAATAGTAAACGTTGAGGATATAGGTTGCAATACTATCAACAAGATATAGGAGCGCAGGAGTTCAATGGATACGCTAACAAAACCAAAATCAGAAGCGGGAGAAATACTTCAAAGATTCTGGCACATAGAAGGGTGTTAAAAACATAAAATTGCACACACTACCCCCCCCCTTTAAAGTGTTAATGATGTTAATTATTCGTTATTAATAATTATTTACAGTTACTTCATTTACGTTAAAAGAATTCCAAAGCCTAATGCTTAACATGAAGCTCCTCCCCGTGTAGCAATATCCATTCCCCCAGCACTGGGATAACTGGCTATATTTAGGGACCCTTCTGGTTTCTGGCTTTACTCACTGTCACTGCTCCTTTACATCAGTGTTTGACACTTCTTAGAAGAGTGGTTTGTGCAAGTTGGCTTGAAATGAAATTGTAAGTGTGTTTGAGTACAGAAACAGGCAGGTTCTGCATAAGCAACGCTCAAAGCCACACTTTGGTACTTCCCTACAACCACGCTGTACAGTACAGGCTGAGTGGTGGATACCAACAGGAGAAGAGCAGCTTGCATGGGGCAGCACAAACACGACGAATATTTCAGTTGGGCTTTTACCACGCTGATTTATTTTCAAGTTTCTGTTCACAGTAGCAGAGTGCCTGTGATGCCTGCATGGCCTCACTGCAACCTCTTTCAGGCCAGTGTCAGAGCTGGCATCACTGTTGCAGCGACGACTCAGAAACCACTCCTGCTTACTTTTGAGAAGCAAGTCCCTAACAGCATTAAACAATAGAAAAGCTCAAGCCTGGTCTTCCCCCTGAACTCACACTCCCTCGGGCTTCATTAGCTTGGCAATTTTCAAGACAGTGATGCTAAGGCTATTTAGATTTTCATACCAAAATCCTCCATCCCAGCTTTTCACCCCTAGTACCAGCCCCTGTTTTCCAGGGACAGTTCTGTTTAAAGAGGAACTGAATGACAGGCCCTGCAGATCAGGGGCCTCCCAGGGATCTACAGCCCCCCTCAGAGCTGTTCGTGGCTGGGGCTGGGCCAGGCCCTTTACAGGACTATAGTGTACCGCCAGGAGGGTGACACGCAAACCTTTCCCCCTTTATTTCCAAGAACAACCCAATAGCAAAAAGGATTATTTATGTTAGAGTCTTCCCTACTGGAACATTCTGTCGGAATCCCTTGGGATTCCTCTGTAAAAACAAAAGGATAAAAAAAGAAAGAAAAAAGGAAGCAGCAGCAAGGAGTGTCTCTCCCCAAAGAATGCAGGAAGCAGAAGGGGAAAGCCATACTGGGACAGGTAAGCTCAAAAGGCACCATCCAGAGGCTTGACCATGAAAATGAGACTTTCCTGAAAGCTTTGCCTTTGACTACCCACGTTGCAAAGCGATTTCCTTCTCTCTGTCATGCCCTTTCCACGCAAAACCCCAACTATTTGTCACTTAATGCCTTATTCCTGTATACGAGAGGTGCAGAGAGCAGGAGCACGTACCCATGGATTTCTGACATGAACCACGGCTGATTATCCCACACCACATGCAGAGAAAATGCTAATTAGGATTTGCAAATGCAAAGCACTCCGCTCTCAACATGTTCTTCATTTTTACTTGTCTTCCAGAGGAAAACAACAAAGACAATTAAGCTTCATCTCACGCTCACCCTGGTTATAAACCGAGTTCTTTCAGAAAGGCATTTACTGAAACCTTTGACTTGGAATTCTCAGGCCTAATAAGAGTAGGAATTGTCAGATGTGCTGCAGCCCCAGCACTACCACTGCCAGTGAGCAGCTCACTGAACATCTCTCTGGTCACTTAGAGCTGTGCCGCACAGAGGCAGCTCTGGCAGCAGTGTACCAGAGCCTCTGGCAGGTCTTTCAAACACAGCCACGATAAAAAGGGCAAAACGAAAATCACAGAGGACACCACCTCCTCTCTCAGGGTGGTTTCTTGTCAAGCCACAAAGCTCTGAGGCTGAAGGAGAACAATCAACTGAGGGAGAGCGTTGTATAAAATAACCCCAGCATGAAGTCAGTGCCTGCTAGAGTTACACTGATTGCAAGCGTTGAGAAATCAGCACAATTGACTTGTGTAGCTACATAATCTTTAAACCTTCATAAAGTACGTAACTTGAACTACTGATATTTACACCCTTACAGTGATTGAAAAGTATTCGCTTGCCGGGAAAAGCAGCGTATCCCCCTACTTACATGGAGTACAGAAATCGGACGCCTGCAGTAAGAAAATAGTTTTCCATGACTCCTTCACAACTCCAGGGTGAAATACTTCAGTAGCCACACGCAAAAACTTCATGTTAGTGACTCATACACTGTGGAGGTTGAGAATATCATTATGACAGTAGGTCCCTCGCTCGATACTGGAAATAATCTTCACATGCATACTGGTGGGAAATTTTCCTGGGTGCCTCATATAAAGAATAAGCAAAACTTTAATGTTAAAGGCTCCGGCAAACCAGATCTCTCTTTCTGCCCTCTTACACATTTCTGGGTAGCACTTCAGCAAGCTTCCTTTCCCAGTTAGGTAAAATGGATGAGCTGTGGTCACACAGAGCCCTTGGGCTCTGCTGCACCATTGTGACACCCAGGCATAGAATCATGGAAAGGTTCGGAAGGGACCTTAGAACACACCCAGTTCCAAGCCCCTACCACTAGAGCAGCTTGCTCCAAGCCCCTGTGTCCAACCTGGCCTTGAACACTGCCAGAGGTGGGGGCACAACATTAGCATGCTGCTGACATGCTCTGCAGAGATATCCAGAGCATCAGGGATATAAAATCAAGCCCCCCTTTTACACAAAGGGAAGCTCTGCTGCCCAGAAATACTCCAGTAAGTCAAACCAAAGTTATTTTCCTTGATACTAACCTTCATTATTGGTTATTAAACCTCTAAGTTGCCAAAATATCGTGAAGCAGAATAGTAAGAAAATCAGCCTGAATAGAACAGCAAGTATCTTTCCTGCATGTCTGCTCTCTACACTCAAACAAACACTAGTTGATCAATTTGTCACAATATGCCACAAATATCTGCAAAGCTTGAGTGTTTCTATTTCTGGACCACTGGAAACAGGTCTGCAATTCAACACTCCAGAAGGCTCACATTAAAATGTAGATATTAGGAAACAAAATATTTTCAGATACCAGCTGAAAGCTGACAGAGTCCAACTCCAAATATCCAGAACAATACTGTGCAGACTATGGAAGAATTTGTGCAAGCCAAAATATACAGACATATATGTAGCATGCCAATGTGTACAGGTTTGTATAATGGACATGAGCATACTTTTCACATTACTCTTTCCAGCACTGGGCTTCTCTCCGATCTCACCACTGTGTAACTTTCAAATGGTACCTACACCATCCAAATACACTCTAAATAAATCCAAGGGAAAATGATGGATCTGCCTGGTAGGGACCCTCACACAACTGAAACTTAACCAAAAGCAGTTTAGACTGCAGTGTTCCGCAGCAGGAACTTACCTTGTTGATGGGGACAGGAAATTAGGGAGCAGAATGCAATAAAAGCAGCCTGACTAGAACATACAAATTACTTGACAGAGCGCTGGATGCATTCATATGAATTCACGTTTCATGCCACCAGTCATTCAAACACAGATTTGCTCAGCAGGTTCATGAGAACACAATCAATAACAAGAAGTTTTCCACTATCTTTCATTTTGCTTAAAATTCTGTTTACAGCACTGCGGCAGTCTTCTTTGACCTACTGAAGTGAAGTACACTTTACATGCCATTGCTTCAATAACTGCTTAGCCCTAGGAAAAATTCACTGGTGTAGCTGGTGTAATACGGAAATTTCCTTCATGCTTCCTCTGATTTTGACTCTACAGAGTTTTTAAACATTATCAAATTACTGCAGCTACAGTTCAAGTGTAGCATTTTTACACCGCATCTGGCAACTCCCAGGTATTATTTCACCTCAATTCTCAACATTTAAAAGGGTTTACCAGATGCAAATGCATTTATTTCCAAATAACTTTATGAAGCTAGTTCTGTGAAAACACCCACGAGTGCTCTCAAGATCATCTGTTTGAATTAGCTTAGGAAATGTCTGAGCGCTTTCTCAAAGGCAGTGGGATAAAGAGGAAAGTCTCAAAATCTCCGATAACTTCCAGCTTAAAGCTTTTTTTTTGTAGAAGGTAGAGTATAAGCTATTATAAAGCTATTGTTTGAAATATAAAGGAGGGCACTCAAGGATTCCCTACCAGCCTGCATCTCTGTTGCAGGCTTAAGAAAGCGCTACTCACTGAATGCATACTAATGAGAGCCAAGGCCAGGGGACTTCACACACACACGCATGCACACACACACACACGCACTGCATGTGTTCAGCCCCACAGTTCTTGATGCCATGCAGCAATGGCAGTACCCATGCTGGGGGATATTAACCCACATGGTCTCATTGCATTGAAAACAGTTTAAAACAAGGAAAGATTCCCACGTTTTTATGATCCCATAGCAACTTAAAATGAGTCAACCACTGCCGTTTCTAGAAAACATGTCTGTTCAGTGCAACTAACCCTGCTCATTTCTTTTTTCCCACCAAATATTTGAATTCAGGCACTTGTACATGTGCCTAATTCCTTCCCATCTTTCTCACTGATATCATCCCATGGATAAATTCCACTGGAAGGAAACTCATTGTAATAAAACCTTCTCTTTTCACAAAAGTTTCTCTAGGCTGTTGTGAAGATGGCAGCAGTACCTGGCTCTGGTAAATCACACACCAGCTACCCAAAGCTCTTGCTAAAATAGGTTTGCAGACAAGCAGGGTGGGGGGAAGTTGACATTGGGTCCTGCATTGTCCCCCCACACAAAGAAACAGTGTTCCCATCAGCCTGGGCGATGAGAACAAAGCTGCAGTCAGGCCTGAGCACTGGCCAGTGCTGCGGTACTGGGCTGAAGACAAAGATAATATTACAATGAGGGGGCGGCAGGGGTTTTAGGGAATGATAATAAGGCACATGCTTTACTTTCAGAAGGCCATACACAGGGAAATAATGGAAGATTAATAGTAGAGAGCGCCTTCAATTTGAATAAGGTTAAACAGAAGAGTTCCCACTAATGTTTTGTTCAAGCAAGGTTAAAACTGCAGTGTGGGAAAAAGCCACATCCTGAATCCATAACGTCTCCAAAGGAAGACTTGCACCAAAACAACAGTCAGTCTGCCCCAACTTCATCAAAGGAAGTCTGCAACTTTGATGCGCTCTTTAATGTGTAACTATGAGAATATGAGATGCGAGGTACCATTTGATATGCAGTGTTAACAGTACTAAGCAGTTTTTCTAAATTGAGTGATCAAAGTAAACTCTCAGTTCCTGCAGTGACTCATATGACAGAACTCTCTGAAGTTTATACATGTGCTTTTATCAAAACACCGAGCAATGGAAACCATGAGTGACATTTCAACACAATCAGTACTGCTCACTCAAAGCGGTGTAAGACTGCCAGAGAGGGTCAAATGTTTTCAGCACAATTTAAGGTTATAAAAAACTGGGAGAGAGAAGGTTTGCCTATGTGGGTGCACAAACACACCTTCCCTCCATCCACTCTGAGAGCAAATACAGTGTTTGAAGCTAGAACTGAATTTCAAGTTGGAAATCCTGAAAAAAGAGCAAAGTATCTCCTCTCAAACAGAAAAATCCAGCCCTTTGGCCAATGCCTTCACTGGCTATGCATGGCAAGATGAGGTTATGTGATATACAGCTGATTCACAACAGTGGTAATTTCTCCTATTTCAAAGTGAAAATCAACATCTGTGTTAATACAGTACCTGAGTTGATCAGTTGAGATGCTGCTTTGTGTTTCCAGTGAAGTCCTGAGATGACAGCAAAAGAATAAAATTATAAAGTATTACCATTATTCAGAAATACTGTGGTTTTAAACATCAAATGCTCAGTGGCTTTACACTGTCTTCCTTTTTATTGACATTTTATACTACTTAGCATGCCATTAAACACGATATTAAAAAAAACCCAAACAGAAAACCCAACACCCATTTCCTATACACTAGAGAGAGAGGAATTACAGAAACGTTGTTCTGAAAGAGTCAAAACATGATCAACTTTCAGTATTCTAAAAGCACTTTACCCTTCTGTACGTTATATGTGAGAGACACCACTTTGTTCTGTGAATGACTGACAAGTTCTACTGTATGCATCACTATATTAAACGTTCCCAGAACCTGTTTTCTACTTTCAGTCTCATGCTGTGTGCCCTTAGCAGGAACATCTCAGCTCAATTCACAATATCACTGCAGAACCTTGGAATATAGGAGAATATGCAAGTGGTACAGCCTGCAAGTGGCAGCCTCAGCATCCTGAACACACATACTCCCTGCAGGTGCTGGGCCACAGCAGACATCTCTGCGCTATCACATTGCTTTCATCCTTTGTATATCCACTAAGCAAAACCAGCACAGCTGCTTGGAACAGGGTAATTCTCCTGCAAGGGCTTTGTGAAGGTCCATTCTACCCTCTTGCTGGCTTTTCTCACACTGGGCATCACATTACTTAATGAATCCGCTAACAGAACAGCCTTCCCTTCTGTGGCTTTGTGTTCTCTACCCAAAAGGCAACTTCAGCATCATCCTTAAGAATTACTGCAGCAGCAGGTTTAGTTAAGATACAACAAATACCAAGGTGATGGCAACTACACTTATGTTTAAGCAGCAGTATTTTAACCTGTAGTAGGATATCATGCACAAGGCTTGCTCTCATCAAGCATGATTTCTAAACATTTATATGATATAAAGTTACATTTTTAGGGTGAAACCAATTTTTCCCCACAGGCTGTAATAACACATTAGCCAAAGCCTCATAATGAACATCATGTTAGAAGTAATTTTTAAGTGCTTATTTGCACGTACTCATTTATATCCCATACACAAACTGCCATAGATCAACCTTTGCTCACAGTCATAAACATGTGTGGTCCATGGCAACTCATAAAATCAGCATTAGAAATGCCTTAATTATATTTACAGTAGGTATTGGTGTATTAGTGGCAAATCTTCACTTCTAATCCCAAGATTACTGGTATATTTACAAAAATAAGCAGTGCTGTGTGAAGGGAGGAGGCCATAAATGCAGCATATGCAAGAATTAGCTCTACAGGAATGGAAACAAACCATATTGTCCAAACAGCTTTTTAACTAAAGCACTAAAGCTTCGAAATAGCTCTTAGGAGCTTATTCCACCCTGTAATTTGTTTGCTTCCAGAGTTCAAGATCTGTGAATAGTGCTGGATTTTGAGGGGGCGGTTTACATATGTTGGCTTTGTGGCTCCTTGTTAATTTAACAATTGAGAAGGGGGAACTTAATTTCCTTCTAATTAGGTTTATTGCTTAACATAGTGTGTTACAGAAATGCCAACCTGCTCACTGAACCTGACTTTTTGCCTTGCTTTTAACACGGATTTAAAAGAATCATCTCTGAACAGTTTGGGCCTTTCTGACTATAAATAAATATTGAACAGACTCTGTCTTTGTGCAGTGACAATATGCTGTGCATGAAGAGGAGATGGTAATGAGACACACAGCAGCTCTGATTAGCCTCCACCCTGGCACAACCTTGATTGTGGTGCCGAATGACACTGAGCGCAGGGTGACCTCAGGGACTCCTTATGCAATCCCAAGCAGCAGGATTACAGCTTCATTAAAAGCACCTCGTTTTTCTTTCTGCAGCAGACACCTAAGGCAGGCTCCCCAGCCACCAAACGCACCAGCCCGGAGATACATGTATTTATAAATGCATAGGAAAAAGCATGGGCCCCACAGCAAAACCACCCATCTGGGGCTGTCCTAAAACACAGCTGAAAGGGTCTGTTTTTACTGAGCTGGTTTGCTAGAAATTTCCCTGCTGCTGCTAATAGGCCCCTTCCAACCCCACCAACTCTGAGAAGAGCAGTTCAGTCTCCTATTAGGAACTGTTCATCTCCTTAGTGACTGCAGTTAAAAAAGCCCAGCACACAAAAAGCCACAGATCTGATCCATTTGGTAGCTGTCGGCGCACTCAGCAAGTCCCACCAGCACAGTGGTGGTGGAACGGCTTCACAGGTTTGGCTCTTCGAAGAGGCTGTGCCTGGGGTGGGCAGCCCATGGATTGGCTATGCCATGGGAGAGCCCACTGCAGCTCTGGCCCTGCTTTGGGTTGCTGGGGAGCCCTTCTGCAGAGGCTCCTACAGTAAAGTCCTAGATCCTTCATAAGAGTCATAGTGTCACAGACCAGTCTGGATTGGAAGGGCCCTTAAAGTTCATCCAATTCCAACCCAATTCCAACCCTTAAATTCTATCCAGCTCCCTCCACAGGGAGGGACACCTTCCACTAGACCATGTTGCTCCAAGCCCCGTCCAAACTGGCCTTGAACAACCTTCTCATTCCTGTATAATTACTTTTTCAATCAAATACAGAATCAAAGCAGCCCTGTGGAGAAAGGCTTGATCCTGGTTTTCTTATGTGAAGATCAGATATGAAACTGGTGTCAAACATAGGAAAAGCTACATAAGCTGAACTGAAGAAATGTCCCTGGATGAGAGCCACTCACATATCACTGCTGGGGAGCAAGATAGAAACCAAGACATATACTAAGAGGGTTACAGGCCCAGGAAAAGCTATAGCCCAGCCTTTTAACCTGGTCAACCCCCCACAGATTCAACTTGCTGTTGTGGAAAACCTCTGGAGCAGACTGACAACATGAGAAACAAAGTGTAGTGGCTAAGAAAAAGACAGAAAAGACAGAAATCAACTTCAAAATCTACTGAAAGATCTGGATTTGGAGTACAGAAAGTTAGTTAATTCTGATTCTGTTTACAGAGTACAATCACACAATCACTCCACTTCTTTTTATTTACATCTAAAATGCCATTTAAATCTTTTGGGCTCTTTCCAAACCCTGCTCAAAGATGTTCAGTTAATTTAAAACACAGAAATAACCCAAATCCTGAACTAAGCTGCAGCGAACAAAATGTCTCATTCTACACAAAGTAATTCCAGGAATGTCTGCTTCAGGAAGGACAAAAATGTACCTATTTTAGGTTACTTCAAAACAAGGTTTGTTTCTTTTGGGTTTTAAAGCAAATTAACTGGACAGGGAAAGTAATACCACACTGCTCTAAAGCAAGCAAGCAGGAAGGGCTAACAGCCCAATTTGTTCATGCCTAATGGGCAGGAACTCAGGGTGCTTGTAGTCCAGAAAGAAATCCATACACCATCTAACAATAAAGTTACTGGAAAAAATAACTTGTCTATATATATACGATTTCCACTTTGTACATATAAAACCTCCTAAACTCCTATTAACTGGAGAACTACACCCAAGGGATTGACTGAAAATTGAGTTAAGAGTTATACCACTACTAAAGAGAAAAAAAGAAACTGCAGAACTATCCTGCAACCTCAGGGGAAGGCTTGGGACAACCCTGCAGCCTGGTTTGTATCTTGGGTTTGTTTCCACAGAGTTTGCAAGGAACTTGTAGGTATGGAGTTGAGAGAATCTCCACCAGTTTCACTGGTGAATCAGTGTACGACTGCTCTTCCTCATGAAAACTGTTGACATGGTAGAGAAAAGTCCAAGCATCATTGTATGAACTGTAACTGAACTTGGGACACAAAGCTATACCCAGCTGGGTTATTCGGCACTGACATGGCCAGCATGAAACTTGAAGAATGACTGCAATTATAGTCATTCTTCATAATAACAACCTCTTTCAAGGCTAGAAGATTTATACAAAATACAGATACACACAGCTTCTGCATTACAAACTTGCTTAGAGCTTGCATCGATTCCCATCAGCTGGCACAGAAGTCACAAATAGCCCACTTCTGCAGTGTAAAATCCAGGAGAAAAATCAAACTATCACCAGGAAACCACTGGTCTCAAATTCAGACAGTTACCATCTTATTCAGTAGGGTTTAGGTATCCACAGAGAGGAGTAAATACAATCCTGGCTGAGAGTCTGTCCTGAAGCAAAACCCAAGGCCACAGGCTACACCTTGCACTGTGTAGTGAGGGCACAGGGTTCCTAGAAATTGGGCATTTAAAAGACCATATTCCAAAAATGTTTTAGCAAAAGATATAATTGGCTTCCTGGTACCTGGAACAATGATACAAGTTCTGCTTTTTTGTGATGCAAGAAACTGTTTTGCATAAATGCAGAAACAAGTTTTACTGAAGATTACTTCTGAAGCTGCCCAAGGTGGAGGTCCTGACACCATACGACACAGAGAAGGTGGAGAAGGAATATGGTGAGGAACTGACAATCATAAATCTTGCTTTCCTCAGCTGTGACAGTAGACAAGGACTGTTACTAATCTGGGAGACAGCATTACCAACACAGAGCTCAGTTTAACCAATCCCGTCTCTTAGTATGCAACAGTGACAGTGTAAAGCATTAAGACATTTCTAAGATGTTTGTGACTGCAGTGAGTACCAGTAACAGAACCACATAGGAACTATACTCTTGCCAAGACTGGATAAGTAGAATATAGTAATTCCAGTGGTCCAGCATTGTCTGCGCTATAAGCCTTTTACAGAGGATTTGTTAACTCTCCTGATGGAGTGTGAAGTTACATGTATGTTCTTACCAGGCTGAGCGGGTGATCTCCTGTGAGTCCCCACACAGAGAGCTCAGGATGCTGCCTCCCCTTCTCAGGGTCCCACAGGCAATTCCCAGCCCTACAGGCTCAGTTCTGCTGGATGATGCTAAATTGGGATAGGAGCAGTCCATTTCCATCTGTGCAGATGGCTGCAACTGCTTCATTATCTGTTGACCAGAGGATAAATAAGATCGCAGCACTACCAGTCTTACTGCTGACAGAGGCTACACGTAACTAAATCTCACAAGCAGCCACTGTGCAAGCAGCAAGGAAAACTTCCAATATGAGAAAAGCCAAAATATTATTCTGGCGTGAAATGCACAATGGTGGCAGATTAAATAACTGTAGTTGAATCAAACCCACAGCTTGATCCTAAATAAAGACTATTTAAATATATTATCTTTTGGCTAGGAAGTGAAATTCACTCGGAGCTCTCAGTACAAAGCCATGCTGGCTGCAGACGACAGGTCAGAGCGTGCGCGTGTGTGAGGAGAAAAGGCAATTCTGAGCTCTGTCAAACCTCTGCTGCTAGAAGCAGCATGGTAATGCATCTTTTTCTTACTGAGGAAGGGAATGCAGAATAATACATTAAATATTTAAGACACCATGTGAGATACTGCTCTGTGAATAATTGCGGCTTGCCACAGTTGCTTTGTGTGAACTGGCAGCACACAGAAGAAAGGGAATGCTGTTTCACTGCAGGCTGATGCTGTGATGCTCCACATGTTTAGTTACAAAGGAGGACGAAATAATTTCTTTATATTTCAAAGCACAGCTTCATTAAATAGAAATATTTACCCTTGCTTGAAGACAGTCTGAAACTGGCACTGATGAACACTCGGGATCCCAGTCTTAGCACTCCATTTGGGAGGCAAGCCCAAAGCATCTAATCATAACAGGCAGAAAGAAGGTAATAGGAGGATCATTCTGAGCCAGAACAACTGTCCCACAGAAACAAAACTAGAAATGATATTCCAGCCTTTACATTGGTCAAAGTAATCCCTTCCTATGCTGTGTGAACTTGCTGTAAGCCACTTCCATGCGCACTGATAGGATTCCAGGGCCCTGAGCTTGATACCCAGCATGCTTTAGCTACAAGTAAAACCCATAACCGCCAAAGTAGAAAGTATTACACAGTATCATGCCTTCTTCATGATGCTGCAGGCCAACAGCATACAGAAAGCTGTGTCAGCTTCAATCTGCTCCTCTTAGCTGCTTAGTGACCAAGTTCCCAAAGCACCCACAGCCTTTACAATGAGACAGTTCTGTTGGGTTCATCTCCTTCATGTAAGAACATAATGATTACAAACAGTTCAAAGCGTACAAAGTCTGCTGGCACAGAGCAGTAAATGGCTGCAGCACAGGAGTGGATCAGTGACAGGCTTTACTCCACTTTTCTTATTGGTTTACAGACTAATAGTTGGTTTCTCCTCTTCCCATCAGCAGATTTTAAATCCCCAGTTCAGAATGAGTGCTCTGAGAGAAGTTTGTAGCGTAAGGACTTCCCATGTATCACCATATGCTTCAGGCACCTTCCTGCAGTTACATGCTGCAAAGGCTTAGATGCACATACAGAAAAGCAAAGGCTGGAAGACAGCCTTATTCCTTGCACAGACCTGCAGGCAGCATGAGCACAGCCTCTGCTGCCAGAAGCCAATTTATCACCTACCATGACAAAGCTCCTCATTTCTGGCATTCTCCAGAAACATCAGTATGGCAACTCAGGAATTTACAGGACTTTCAACCTATTCCAGCACATTCACTTGCAATCAATGATCATTTCTCTGCATGTCAGAGAGATTTTTCTTCAATTGACCAGCATTTAACAAGCAGCTGCAGATTACAAGATACTATGGATCAATATGTGCGACCCTTTTGTTTCCTAGGAAACGTAACAGAGTCAAGCAAGCTGGTAAGGGGATTCAGAGACCTCCAACCCATGTGCTCTTTCCCTGTTCCTCAGCGAAGCCGCATCTATTATATTAATTTCATCATTTCTGTAAATGAAAATTGACAGAGATAGACAGAAGCAGATTCAGTGACTGAAACTGTAGTGCACTGCATCAGTCTGCCAGAGGTTACGATGCTTCTTTTAATTCAAAACCCAACCTTTTTATCACTTCACATGCACAGGAAATGCTTTAGTAATTCTACTCCTTCAGCAGGCAGCAAATCTACTGAATTGAAACTGGGGTTAAGATTTTTTTTTTCAAAGCATCATTGTTTTCTGCAAGAAAAGACTTATAAACCTAAGTTAAACAACATGCAACTAGCAAACATCCACAGGACCTGAAAACAAGCATGGCTGGAGCTCCGCCAGCATGTCTGTGGCAGAACAAGTGGGGTTCGCAGCACGCATGCTGGAGGCAGGACGGGGAAGGTACGGAGCAGCCCAGGCGGTAGGAAGGAAGCAGGATTGTTCAGCTAGCTGGCAGGTGTATGAATTCACAGAGGCACACTGACTGCCAAACACACCCGAGAGGCTGGGACAGCACTTCCCTGGCAGTACCGCATGGATCCTGCGCGCTACAGGCGCGGGGCGGTAGTGGGAGCACAAGCCTGGGGTTCTGCACAAGCCTGCTCTGCAGGGCTTGTCCCACACTCAGAAACCCCAGCTGTAGGAAGTGATGCCAGTGCCAGTGTGTGTAAGCAGCAGATTTAAAAAGCATATGTATTTACATGTTTGCGTGTGTATATGTATGTACACATACATTCATACAGTATATATAAAAATCAAATTTACTAACTTACTATTTTCACTACCCTGATTTTCATAATAAGAGGAGCCAGTTGAAACCATAGTAAGATGACTGCATGCTTTATGTAACTTCAGATTAGGGATTGCCATATTTATTCTAAATTCCAAACAGCATTTACAGTTGATCAGCTCAGGGTGCCTTTGTACCTACAGAAACTAGCACAGCTTCAATGTAAACCAAGAGTCAGACTTTGCAGTTCCAGATGTGTCTGAGAGGGCCAAAGGTCCTGACTGCCCTCTGCATGCAGCTGTAGATGCCTGGAGACCCATCCTAGTTCAGAAACTGCTACATATGTGTGTGTATATATATGCATATATACACACACACATACAATACTGGGAAATTGTTCTGGAAAAGCCCTTGAAACACAAAGAACATGGAAGGAAAATGTCAAAGCCCCTGAAGAGAGTAAGCTTTAAATGAACCTTTCCCATTCTTCAATTTCATACTTAATAGCAAAAGACTATTACACCATTTAACTTTTTAGTACCAGAGAATGAGATGAAACAAGTACCTGGCAGAAACTGACTCATCTTGCACACCAGGCACCACTTCATCTTCATCTCTAGCCTACACAGCTACATATTTTACCACTCCAAGTTCTGACAGATAAAACATCTTCCATGGAGACTAATAAAAATCATCTCCCAGATTCTCCTATCCATGGCTAACTGTGGACTTTCTCAAGCTGGACTAAGTTTTGTGGCTGAGAAGTGCCTAATGAAACATGAAAGCAAAGCTCAGGATTCATTTAGCCTCATCTGTAATCAGGTGACAAGCTTCCTGCTGCTCCACTTACACACCTAAACCCTGGCCTCATTTGCTGGCTCTTTGATCATCCTTAAGTCTTTGATGAGAAACGGTAAAGGAGCTGACAATGCCTATTACTCAGTTGGTTTCAGTTTTATTTTGCTAAACACTATTTTCTTGCCTAGAAGCACCAAAGTAATCTAACCTAGCAGTTTGTGGGAAGAGCTACTCCTGGTCATATCCGACTTGGAATCCAGTTTGTATCGGCAGCACTAAATCAAACAGATTTTCATTGAACTCCCCAAAATCAAACGGAAACATTTTAAAAAGAGCCTCCAATAACAAAGTCTGATTTTAAAGCAGAAAACACATCTTTGTGAGCTTCTGAAGAGCTGAACATGTGGAGAGCACCTCGCTGGCAGGCTGAACCCTGGAGGCCCCACCAGCAATCCCTCGGCTACCAGTGGCAGCTGATGGCAGCAGCGCAGCTGAGAGCTCACCCCTTAACAAAGGACAAAGCCGAGTGGAATTGCTTTCATCAGGCGCCTCGTGACCAATGCGCAAACAAACTTGTTTGTCAGAAACATCTGCCACATGCAGGAGACCAAGCAGCGGGTGCGCTGCCATCCCTGCCAGGGCCACAGCGCGGCACCTGAGTAACAGCACTGCTTGTAGCATTATGAAAGAGAATTAGTTCAGTAACATTTCCTGATCGAGATTCATTATCTGCACAATGCCGGCCTCTGGCAAAACCTTGCCATAAAACATCAATTACAGTTAACTGAATTCTCCATAAAGATGGATTTAATTGAGGAAGAGAGCAAGATAGATGTCAATACTAGCTCTTGTTCAGGTGCGCAGTGCTCCAGTGATTGGCTAGAAAAGAATTCAGAGGTTAATGAGATGTGACATCATTTCTTTAGGAAAAACTGCTTACATTAACGGGTCATAAACTGGGTTGATTTTATTCATTTGTTCTGTGAATGCATCAGCCAAAAATCACTAAAGCCACAGAGCATACAAATAACATCAAAATCAGAGAACCAAGTAACTGTAATGGGTATGGAAACACAAGCACTTGCTTGAAACACTCAACATTATAGAAAGGGGGATGTTTTTAATGAAAAATATAATGTACAAATTTTCACTTGAATACGGAAAGCAAATGGAACTGAGGAAGAAACTGTTCTCAGTTACTTGCACTTTGAGCTTCCCAGCCTGGTGAGTAAATACCGATAATTACCTCGAAACTCTTTAAAATCTCATCCCAGCTCTACAGAGAAAGCAGCAGCACTGTCCTGGGTTCAGCAGTAGCAGTCATTTTTCTCCTTCTTAGTAGCTAGTGCAGGGCTGTGGTTTTGACTTTCAGCCTGGGAACAACACTGATAACACCAATGATTTTTAGTTGTGGCTAAGTAATTGGTCACACAATGACCAAGTTAAAGCATTCATTACAGATAAAGATGCTATCTGAGCACAAGAAGGAAACCTTATGGATCAGGATCTTTGCAGGCTCCCACCCTTATTAGCATCCTGATTCAACAGAAGCTGTCCTTCACAAGTACCCAAACGTTTACTATACACTTACCATGCAAACCAAAACATACTAGCTGTATGAGCTACTCTTTCCTTCTGACCCTGAAGCATTCTGTTGTGAAAAGCAGAAATAACTCTGTTCGAGGCCCTCCCATCCCCAATGTGTCTCCACTTCTAAGGGTCAGTAAAGGAACATCTCTGTGTTTCAGGGTAGAAACTGAACAGCAGCAGTACTGAGACATAAAAGGTCAACTAGCAGCAGAGAGCAGGAGGCTGAGTTCGATCTGGACATAGCCAGAAAAAGCTCTCGCTGAACTCATTAGTTGTTGTTTCTCCTTGTGGATTAACTCAGTTAAGTTCTGTCTCCTCTTTATCTATCTGTTTTTGTCAGCTCATCGTAACCTGCAATCCCTGTTCACAGCCAGGAATTCACTCCTACCTTGCACATTCAGGTAATCCTGCCTGGTACTGGGGTCTCCATTCCCAAAGGGAAGCAATGTGTCCTTCACCAAGCAGAGAAGGGGAAGAGGGGAATAAAAGCCCATCAACCCTCTGTTCAGCTGAGTCACATTAAGCTATTACTGTGCAGATGATTCAAGCTTTCTGCAGCTGTGCTGGATCTCCCACCCAGCACTGAGCAACTGCTGTGCATGTTCTGTGGAGTTAAAAGAAAATGGAAAACATACCTGCACATGAGAGAAGAGGTTCATCAAGCCAAACGCCCTGTATGTACATGCAGGGGTGCACCCTTGACTGAGTTACTGCAATTAATTCAGCAGAGACAGAACAGTCAGACTACAATTCCTGCTGCTTTGACAGAAGGAACATCTGTTTAGCAGTTTCTAATAATTATTAATTTCTTTATTCAAAAACCTACTAAACACCATCTCTGGATTAGTTCCTTGCCAAAATCTATTGGTGCTCAGAAGTATCGCTGTGCTTGTCTTGTTCTTACTCTCCTCTGAAAGTGCCCATCAGACACCTGACAGTTGGATGTGAAGCACCCCCATGGCTACATGCACATCGTTAAACACACCTTCCCCTGCGCATAGGCTGTGTTACAACTTGAGAGCTAGAGGCAGACCAAACCACACAAACAATGTCATAATCATAAAACATATAAATGACGGCTGTAGGGCATGTGATATATACATCCATTTTGTCATTCCAAGCGTTCAAATACTTCTCCATTTCCAGTGTTAACTGCATACAAAAGTAAACATAGACGGCTGCTTCCTTTGGTTTCATCCACAGCTCCATCTAACAGAATAGGCCACATCTGTAATGACTGAGACAGCCAGCTCTGGGCCAGGCTGCATTGGAGCTCCCTCTAGCCACCACTTCAGGCACGATCCCACTGCTGTAAAAAACCTCGACCAATTCCAGCAGCACTCACAATGCCGGTAACAAACCGGCGATAGTAAGGACTATCACAGGTGCCAGCACGGATATTTCGGCAGTTATATTTTGTGAGAACTCCCTGCTCCATTCCAGTACTTGAGGTGAAGAAGGCCTCAGTGCTGCGCTCCCAAATGGCCCGTTTAGCAAACCAGCATCTGGCAAGGTGAATGTCTCCCTCTTAGACCTCTGAGTCAGGAGGTTTCGGAGAGTCTAAGCCTGTTCAGGTAGTTCTGGATGCGAGCAGTGAGCAGCCACGTCCATGCCTCTGAGTCACCTCAAACGCTGCTCTGGTGCTGCTTCATTCTCATGAGCACATGACATTCCACAATCCCCAGGCACCTGCTCAAGCAAGGCGCTTCCTTGGCCATAAACTGGATACATAATTCAAATTCATTATGAGTTTTGAGTTGCAGGAAATTGTGGCAAATCCATATTCAATTACACAGCTGGCGGAACGGCTAAGACAGAATTTTAAAAGCTTGCTTTCAGTCATGCTTTAGATCTACACCCTACTCCATTTTCCAGGGAGTCACTTCTCCTCACATCATACAACGTTTTGCTTCAGCTATTTAGGGTGATTTTAAAGTTTGGGGAAATGAGTCTCTAATTTATCACAGTTGAACTGGTTTTTTGCTCCATCTAGTGGTACACAAAAACCCAAACCTTTCAAGCACAGAGTCCTCACACGCTCCTCTGGGCTGTTCTAATGACTTCCACAATCACTTACAGAGGGAAAATAATACATGTATGTGCAGAAAACAACAGCAACTCAGTAGCTGCTCTGCAAAACCGAAGTCTCACCCACCTATTTCAGGGAAAACCACCCTAAAGAACATAAGAGCTGATGTGTTCGGCAAAGGAGAACTCCACATTGCGGAAGAAAACCGCAACAGCCTGACCCTACTCGGTGCAAGTGCCTAAAGGAGAAATGCTCTGACTGAATTCTCCCAAAGCAGCTTTTCTTCAGTCCTTTGAGGTCCTGAAGGCAGAAATCTGGTCTATAGGAATACAAAACATGGCATTTCTACTCCACTTATATACTAGGATACACACTAGGGCAGTCTTCACTCCTCACAAAACCAGGGCAAATTCATTTAGGAATCAGGAGGAAAATTTTCCACTGGTACCTTTCTGTTTTATAACAACGAGCTGCATTTAGGTCATCTACTTTTAAATCCTGGTTAACTGAAGGAGAACCCCTACTAGGCTCTGCTGCTGGATCCTGAGCTTCGCGGCATGTTTTATTCAGCCAGCCATCATTTATTTACATCGGGAAATGTTTACTGCTGCATTTCTGACTTGCACTGCACCAGAGGTCAGCTTCTTTCCCTGCTTCACAGAGAGCAAGTGCCATGATTTGGTGATACAATGGATACCAACTCAAATTGTCTCAAATGCCAGCAACTTACAATGACATTATTTGCCCTTAATTGGAAAACTACCAGAGACAAACCAGTCAGTGGCAGTGTTCTGCTACAGCTAATACCACTGAGCAGTCTTTGACTTCTTCTCCAGAGACACACCATTAGCTACAACCAACTCAGGGTAATCAGCTGTTGTCTCTTCAAGGCAGAAGGGCTGGCACCTAGAGTTGTGGAGGTTAATTTTTATGTTTAAATAGGCGTTCCTCTTTGTTTTCCTTCACACAGATAAAGAAAAGATACTTATGGAAAGATTGGCCAAGTCCTACCCTATGGAAGAGAGTAATTACAGTGCTTCAGTTCAGTGCACTGAGTAGAGAGAGTTAATTAGTGTTTACACAGATAAGCAAGTCAAAATATCAGACATCCCTTCTGCTTCTGTCACTGGGAAGCAACTCAGAAACTCTTAATTATAGCAGCACAAGACCAAAACTGTGATCAACACTCAAACATGTCAGTGTTCCACCCCTCTCAGTAAACACCAGAGCACTTCCAGGGATATAATTAGCTGCAGGGATCTACTACACAAGTTTGGCATACATAATTTCCAAATTTTACAGTGGGAATGGTAGCACTTCATATACATTGTGACGCCGAGTGACTGAGAAACATGTGAAACTAAGGAACATTCAATAGCGCATAACAGAAGCAGCCATATATTGTTTGCAGTCTGCAGTCACAATAAAGGATGTAGACAAACTTGCAAAATCATGAAGGCAGATTAGCCTTCTGCAAAAAAATTCCTCCTTAGGCCTTGGATGCTTCACAACCATACCTAAAGCAAACACAAGAAAACATTTAACAGGAAGGACAGAAACAGTAGCCCAAATCTAACTGAAAAGCAAATAACCTGTATTCTGGATTTTACATTGTTTTATGATCAGTCTCATAAAACAAGCACATTATGCAGCGTGACAGTGAGCCTCGTGCTACCTTCACAGTTCTTCCCTTCTTGATCCTGATGATTCTCCTTCTCTCCCACCCTCAAAGCCACATGTAACTACAAATAAACATCATCTTTTCACCTCCACCTTTACATGAGCTCCAAACAGTCTGTAGTACTTCAAGTGTGCAACAGCACACTTAAGAGCCCCTCAGTCAGTTTTTCTTTATTGCTAGCTTCAGGCTAGTAAATGCCATGTCACAGAAAATGCTTCCTGGTATATCTGCTTGGGCTGTTCAAGTTTGGAAGAGCCAACCAGTAGAAATCCTCCAGTTATTTTAGAGCCATGAGAAGTCTCTGGAAAGATGCAATCAACAAAGTGCCTTCTGGGCAATGGTAACTCAGACTCTATTCTTAGACTCCCATGGACATGTTCACATTTCCCTGTTTGCAGTTACAGGGCCATTCAATTACAAGTTTATTCCCCTTTAATGACGATCTTGCTCACAGCTTAGAGAAAAATATTATCATCAATTAGGTAACAGCATGAGTAATGATCTTGTACTTTTGCTAATGCTTAATACAAGACTTTCACAAACACAGGCAGACAAAATTATAAGACAGACCTCAAAGAAGCTTAGAAATGTAATCACTCATAGCCGGAGTATCTGCTGTAACAACATACATGTGCTGGTTCCTCAGCATAAACAAAAAGCAAAGAAAGAATTGTCAATGTCTGTATAGCAACATTCCTAAAATGTCATGTTGGTGTTTGGCCAGTCTTGAAACCAACTTCTAGTACTGTTAGCAGTAAAACCAGCCTAATACAGATGCTATGAAACAGCTCCCCTCCCATCCATAACCTCAACATCTGGGGGAGAAGAAGTTAACACTAGTTTGTACCTTTTATACCACATGACCCTGTACATACAGTAACAAATTCACAGTACACTTAAAGGCTTATGGTACTGTTTATTTTAGTTCAAAATAAACTGCATTTTAAGTACTTGTTTACAGTCTGCATGTGTTTCAGATACTGGACACAAGGATGAGAGCTGTAGAAAAGCATGGAGTGGAGATTACCAAGCATCGATAGCAAAAACATATGGCTGTGCCATTCTGAATAACTCAGACTCAACATGAATCACAATCCTATGGCATCCATGCAACTGTCAGTCCCATACACACCAGTAAGAGGAGAGATGGCCTATAAAGATGTAGCACTGACTGCACACTTAGCGACCCCGAGCTTCGCTGTCATCTTGAAGATGGACTACTAGACCCCGAAGGTGGACAGCAGAACTGGTGCAGAACATTATCTTCCCTGCCAAGGAAGAGGGGAGCAAGAAAGGAAAAAGACAGAGGAACAGAATCACAGGGAACAGCATTAGGAAAATGTAGTTTTAAATTTTATTGCTTTTGTTTTAAAATCTACAAATAGTGTCACCTGTTTGTAAGTACCACCCGACTGACCCATTTCACTCTCAGAGGCAGAACTGGCAACACAACAGAGAACAACCAAATGAGCCTAGGCCAACACTTAAACTCTGAGGCAAAAGGTATTTTGAAAGGGCAATTTCTGGTTTTCCCATAAGAAATACTACATTAAGTAGTCATATACATACCCATACCCAGCCTATTGTGGCCATGGCTCCCTCATTTTTAACATGTTTAAAAGAAACTTTCCACAGGTATTTTCACTGCCCATATTCCACTGAAAATGCAGAACAGATGCATTCCCCTTCTGCTGGTGATTTACACACAGAAATATTGATGATTATCAGACCAGCACTTTACTCCTCCCCAACCTTCTTTTTCAGTAGAAGGAAGAACTCTGTTACCATGCAGAGTTGCCAGCATCATGAATGGTGCTACAAACCAGAAGGCATGAAGGCTGTTAAAGGAGCAGTTTGGAATACCTACATCTGTAATGCTATAATGTGCTTTATGGCGGGTGGAGGAAGGGATGCCGGCTTAGCAGGAAGCTTGCACGAGGTCACTTCTTTATCAGTAACACAACCACGAGTGGTCACTTCCTTTAAACTAAAAACAAGCTAAAGGAGGAGGATGGAAAGGAACAGAATGAAGGAAGAAAACCAAGAAAATACAAAAAGCAAACAGTAAATTTCATTATATTCTACCAGTTCCTGACTGTTTTCAACCCCATTCACCATTTCTGCATTGTTAGATCACGTAGGCATCAAGTGGAAAATTACAAGTATTACTATAATTACTCCAGCTTTCCTTTGCCATAGGGTTTGAGCACAGATGCCTTACATAACCATCTGAACCTCATACTGGCTTAGCACTGAGTCCACGATGTGCTCAGGGTTCAGATCCATTTTGCTCAGTTCAGCTGCATGTTGCACCATTGCTGCAATACGTTGCCTGGTCTGAGCTATGCTGCTTCCACTCCTTTGCTCAATTTGGAACAATATTATCAAATTTTTAAATCTCTGCCTGTTATAAAGAGAGGCTGCAGTGGTTAAATGTGCTAAGTTATAAAGCTAGGCAATTGCTATTCAGTTGGAAATAAGATGCCTATTCAAGCTTCTTTTGGGGTAGAAAATGACAATCAGTTGTATCAATAGTACAAAGGAGTCTGAAGTACGGCTCCTGTGCTATGGCTTCCTCTGTGACTGATCATTGACTGGGAAACTACCACAGGACTGAGGAGTCTGTTGTGCAGCATGGGATGTCTAGACAGATGCTTGAGCAAAGGACATATGAAATACTTGCTATGTATATAAGCCTGGAAAACACTGCAGTGCTCATCAGTGGAAACAGTAAACAGAGATGCGAAGACCCACATTCATCTGTAAATAGTTACTTTTCACTTCCAGGAATCTAAGCAGAAAGTTCCCAGTTTTCCCTGTCTGTGCCTAGTGTGCAAGAATTCCCATTGTGCTCTTGTAAAAAACTTATGAAAACCCAAAGCACTCTGATAGGATATAGAAGCGTCTGTCAGCCAGACCTCATTGTATGTTAAGCTTCTGTGTTAACCAGTTATGGCAACAACATAGCTACTATGCCTACCAGCGGCTCAGACAAAAAGAAATAGCACAATCAATCCTTCTAGCGTCTTCCACACAGTGCTTTGTTGCATGTAAGCCAACATTACCTGGTGAAACAAAGATTCCACATTAAAATTTCACAGAAGTACAGTATTGTCAGAATAATGTTTTTACCTCCCAGAGGTGCTGATTAAACATTAAGCAGGCAGAGACTGCAAGAAAATGATGGGGTTTCTTTGGTACTATAACATCCTTTGCATTAGCTTTTTGTTTTCACAGGTATCACTGGGGAAAAGAAAAAAAAAAAAAGAAAAGAAAGATCTCTAGCTTCACGCTTTTGAAATGGTCTTTGGTCATGATAAGGGCATCTGATTTTGTATGAGAAGAATGGAAGGTAAAGTGGATTGAGAAAGGAATGAGTGACAGCCAACATCTCATGCAAATCAGAACAAGAAAATCACAGTTATGAATAAAAACATCAGATGAAAAGATGCTTAGATATTAGTGGTAAGCAAATCTGACCATGGTTGCAGTTGCATGTATCAGCCTATTGCGTATCCATACAAAGAATACAGATACGAATATGACTTTGTATTCCCAAGCATGTACACTCTTTTACATAATATCTTCTTGTGTGCAGCATTCTTGTCACTATTTCTGCGGTAACACTCATCATGCAAACGTGAGTAACTGACAGCTACAGCAGCATTAGGGCTACAGAGCATGAAATACAAAACCAAAGGCAAAAAGCCCAGCAGAGTAGGAAGCCTTCTCCAAGGGTGGGCTGGTGAGCTCACCTCACACTGTAAATGAACCTGCATGTTCAGGAGTGTTGTAAACAGCTGAGTAACCTCAAAGTTCATGTGATATGCTCCAGGTCAACAACTGTTAGGTGCACGGTATTGGTGTAAGGTATCTAGCACCCATACAGACAGGCTGAAGTACTGAGGTTTGTTTAGAAAACTCTGGGAACAGACTGCTCCTCAAACAAGAAACTAGATGATGAAACTTATTGTCCCTGAATGCCATTTTACCTCTGGGCCTTGCTTTGTACATACTCTAGCTGGAAGGCCACTGAGATACTCCAGGCCATACCAAGCAAGAGGCACAGCAGCTAAAGTACTATGAGGATCCATGCCCTTTTGGAAGCCACTCCAGGCTGTACCACTGTTTCCTTTACTTTGTCCTTCACACCTAACATAAAACCTGTATTCAAATGATCACTAACAAATATACCTCATGGAATATGCAGCTTTGAACTAAAGTACCTTGTTTTTAAGGCTCTACTTTAGGAGGCAGGAAGGGAAAGGCAGTCAAACAAACCAACTACAGACTTCACTGCGATCTTTACTATTTGTTTAATTTCCAGACAAAAAAAACTCAAAAAGAGCAAACACAGGAGGCATATGGGCTAACTGGAACACAGACAAATAACTAGCTGGGAGGACATGATATGCTCAGGCTTCCTAAGACTTGGCTTATAGTAGAAGTATGCAAGATAACTTCTATTATTTCTGTCTATTTTGAACATTGTAAAATGAGCAAGCAAGGGATTACTGCAATAGCTGCAGTTATTAAAAATGCATTATTTCCCTATTAACAATTCAAAACAGATGCCAAAGATCGTCTTGGCTAGAAATAAAACTGCTGGAGTGAATAAAACACCCAGCAATTACCTAAGAGCGAATCAGAGCTGCTCTGTATCACTGTAGTGCAGTCATTAAGTGCTGCTTTCTGAGCAAATTTAATTTTTAATTCTGGGCTTCAAAATTAATCCCTCTGTGCATCTTCTAAATAAAGCCTCAAAACTGCACTTAGACTGAAGCATCCCTTTCTGTTAGCTCTGCTTCTAATGACTTCTATTTATAAACTGATAAATGGGAAGACTAAAAGCTAAATTTAATACTATTAGATGCATGTGGAAATTTAAAGCCCAGTCTTTTCAGTGTTCTAGTAGCTGATTTTCATTCACAGCAATAGGATTTCCAGGTAGAGGTTGCTCGCAAAGCCAGGTGCATAATTTGTACTGATAGTTTGAGATTACAGATGTAGTAATGACAAGGTGCAATATTCAGTTTGGATACAAATACTCAGTTTGGATTCAGCATCTGAAGGGGCCTCTAAGGATGCTGGGGAGGGACTCTTCATTAGGGACTGTAGTGATAGGACATGGGGTAATGGGTTAAAACTTAAACAGGGAAAGTTTAGATTGGACATAAGGAAGAAGTTCTTTACTGTAAGGGTGGTGAGGCACTGGAATGGGTTGCCCAGGGAGGTCGTGAATGCTCCATCCCTGGCAGTGTTCAAGGCCAGGCTGGACAAAGCCTTGAGTGACATGGCCTAGGGTAAGGTGTCCCTGCCCATTGCAGTGGGGTTGGAACTGGGTGATCTTAAGGTCCTTTCCAACCCAAACTATTCTATGATTCTATGATACCACAACCTCAGAAATCTAACTCATGGGTAAACCGAATTCCTAACTTGCAGAAGACTTCAACAGTCTCAGTCCAACACACCACCACATTTGTGTGTAGCGTACTACTTGGGACACGTCCTATGCTTCTTTCCTAGGAGAGGCTGGCTGCACCTTTTCCATACTCCTAACTAAGGAGCTGAAGACAGCTCCAGCCCTGAGACTTCTCTTCTCCAGGCTGCACAGCCACCATTCTCTCAGCCTATCCTCACATGCTATGGCCCCCAGATGCCCTGAGGGCTCTTTTCTGGGCTTGCTGCAGTATTCTGATATCTTTCAAAAAGCCAGATGCTCGTGAGGAGGTTTCACAAGTGGTGGCAAAGGGGAGGAATGCCACTGTCAGCCTGCTGGCGCTCTGTGTGGCTGGCTACTTTGCACAGGCACACTGCTGCTCAGTAGTATCTTTTGCAAACGCTCATCTTAGTCCCAAAGTAACTTGGGTGTTGGGCTGGGGGAAAGAGGTAAGTGGAGAACAAGATCATATCTAATCCTTGAACTGCCTTACCTAATCACACAATGAGAAAGGTTAGCACAGATCTCGTGCTGCTTGTAGACCTGTTAGCCAGGAAAAGGGGCGAGGGAGATGTCGAGCACATTAAGTTTCCTGGCAGCCAGTGACCAACCCTTTGATTGCTCCATCACCATTAGGTGATTACAGGCAACACTACTATCCACGAATTGTAGGAAGTTCCCATATCTCCACCAGTTCTAGTTGAGTTATGGCTATATACGTACACATACTCGGGGAGTTTGAGACCTAACCTTCCTTGACAGCAAACAAGGTCAATGACAAGTTCCTTCACACCCCCCAGTCCTTAAACAAAAGCTGAAGGTCTTACGGCCTATATTTGGACATCATCCAAATCTGCATGTTGTTTTATGCATTAGCACTGTAAAAACAGTCCATGCTTTGCAGATTCAGCCACACTTTGGGCATTTACTGTTTACTGCACAAAGGCAAAAAGACAAAAAAAAGTAGAGAATTTTAGGATTTTTTAAGCACAAAGTTATGCTGCTCTAAGTTTTAACTGCAGAAGAAATACCACTGGTAAAAATAACAGCCTACATGAAGCAAAATATTGAAACATTCAAGAAACATTCCTATAGGAAGCTCTCTAACAAAGTCCTTAGAACTAAACCATTATGAACTCAGGCCAAAAGAAAAACCTCATTAACAAACAAGTGGGGAATGTAATAGTGTTCAGATCCCACTCCGCACCGGGAATACCAAGTTCTCTTACAACTCAACACCATCACCAAAGGCAAACAAAAGCTCAGATGGGAGGGAAAAAAAAACAACATACAAACAGATGCTGCAATGTAAAACAACAGGATGAATCCAAACATGCATGGGTAGAGATAACTAAGAGATGACAGATTCAAATCACAACTATGTTTATGCATTTACAGATTTAGGATTCATTCTTTGTTTTTGTCTTTCCTTATTACCAGTGTAAAGTGATTCGATTTTTCAGCACCAGACTTCCAATATTGTGATATTAATATTATTCATGAGCTGGCAATTACCACCGAGTTAATCACTAACAGTACAAGTAAAAATTAAAGACAATGTTTTCATAACATGCACAACTGCTGAACAGTTTTCACATTTCTAATCAAATTAGCTGTCCTTCCACGCTTCTATAAGATGACTTAAACACTGGCACTGACAATGGATTGTGCTAAGATGCAGAATTACTGCTCTCCACATTCCAAAGAGAGCTTGCAAACACATGGTTAAGACATCTATGTTAAGTGGAGCATTTTTAGCTGGAAAAAATAGATATTTTTTATACATTCAGGGCAGACTCTCTTTGGCATCAAGGCCTGTATCTGCCTAAAACCTCCTTACTTCTACTCCAACCAGAAGGCAGTGCTGAGCCTCTGACAAATCCATTCCTTTAGCCTTCAGAGTGCCACAATGCACGGCTCACCTCTCATTGTCTCACGAAATAGTTTGAGGTTAAAAAAAGCGTTGCTCAGAGGAACATCAGCATCCCACATAAATTCTATAGGCATTTCAAGTGAGAACTAAACCTACAACTAGCTTCTTCCTACCTTTCAAAAAGTCTAGGGGATGTGCCTCTTAAAGCACATGAAACTCATTTTACTGAGTAAATTCATTCAGGAATGGCTGAGAGAAGTGAATAGAACTCTCTTAGGAGGTGTTAAAAATGGTTGGTATGTTTTTCTAATCCTTTTTTCCTTTTAAAACTTAAGCTATTATTCCTTTTCTTATGGAGAACTGTAACATTAGATCTCCCTTCAACACCAAAAAGTGGGTGGACCATATCTACTCTTACCTGTACTCTGAGTGTGTGGCAGGGACAGCTAGCTGGGTATGGTACAATGGAGCTGGACAGCAAAACTGGTGCAAAGTATTTAAAGACCTACGACACAAGGAAAAACACAAAGTCAAACCACCAAGTGTTTAGAAAGGGGCTTCTGAGGGAAAAGCGGATACCAATGGGAATAGTTGAAACTCATGAGAACTTGGAATGAAATTTGATGTACAGGTGTCAGTTCTGAATGCCAGGAAATAAAGAGGGAAGTAGTCCCATGGCTTAAATATACATATCAGGAATGATGGTGATGAACTGTTGTGATGAAGAATCAAAGTTTTGTTGCAAAATTAAGATCAAATGCCAATTTAAGACTTTGGGTTTGCCTTGCCATGCAGAACAGTGGCAAAAGCGAAACACTGCAGGATAAAATTCCTATGGAAATGAAGTTTCAGACTTGCATGTTACTCTGCACCAGTCAAGCTGTTTCGTTGTTAATGAAATTACAAACACAGTGCTTAGGCATGAGGAGGAACAATGCGATGAACATGGACATCAACTTTCTTCAAGCCCAGCAATTAGAACCCAATTGCAGTATGCCACTTTTAATTTGGAAGAATCTAAGTTTCACCCAAGTTTTAAACAATACTCTGTAATGTGCAATTTAACTGCTGCCATTTGTTCAAAGCATGGAAAAATCACATACAAGCTTTAAAACACAAAAACATATTTTGCACCCCAGGTCATCGCTTGTATTATTTCATGGAAAACAAAGAAGAGCTGTGAAACAAGACAAGGTACTGCATCTGAAGTAAGGCTTAGGAGAGCTTTAAGCCACACACAATACACTTCTCAGCAATTTTGATGTTTGTGCCTGGAACCCTTAAACAAGGTTTAGCGCCGTAAGACCTTCATGACAGAACCACCTCATTGGATTTCTTTAGACACAGCATTCTTCTAGGAAATCATAAAGTATTCATCAATATTTCCTGGCTCTTAGAGCGCGCACACTTGGAAGAAGTTGCCATTAAACCAAAAATCTTCAATTCACTTCTAAGCATCCAAACTGTCTGTCAATAGGGAGTGTGTGTATGTGTACATAAATGCACGTTTCCCCCTCCCAGCTCTTGCTTGGCATCTTGAAAAATGTTTCAAAAGATTGATTTTGATTCTTCTGCATCCCTGAGGCTTAATGTGAGGTCACTTTCTTATGAGAGCAAACAGAATGGTTAAGCAGAAAAAGAATCGGGCTTTGTTCAGAAAGGAGACAGTTACTAATCCTTTGTTAAACACTCAAGGTCAACCTGTCCTGACTTCTGTTGCCAACAGTGCGTCAGCAACTGCATGGCCGGGATGAGTTGGGATTTTCTGGTTAAAGATAGCAGCTGATCTATAAAGTACTTGCGCTTTTGGAAACAGCAGTGCAACACAATTCAGTGACAAGGCATCTTGCCATCATGGGATGTTCCCTGCTAACACCTCACAGTGCACACTCATTGGTGGCATCTTCAAACCACTTGGAAATATGGCCAATGTTACTGAAAGCCTTGATGGACCATGACAAAAGCAGTTAGAACACACAAAAGCTGCATTTCAGACAAGAAAACCACCATATTCACACAAGTTGCCCCACACAATTCACAAAGCCAGGACAGTACTATTAGCACGCGTTACACAACAGGCTGACATGGGATAGGGAAAGCAATCACGCTGATGAAATCACTGCTTCCTGCTCTGGGAATACCTGGGGTTTGTCAGTAGAAGTAAAAGGAGGAAATTAGTATAAGAATATCCCAGATCCCTTCCCACCATTCTTTTTCCATACAATTCTCTTTACTCTCATCAACAGTACCTCTTTCTTCAGAGAATAAACCAGTAAATGTATGAAGGAATCCGTCTGGATTCAGTTCTGCTCAACAAAGCATTTTGAACAGAGCTTGTTCCTGGCTACTCCAAAGAGAATCTGCCCACAGGGCTCCACAGATCTGTCTACTCTGACTTCCCTAGGCTCCTCCCAAGATCTAAACAGTCAGGAAGAAAGCTCTCCCTATAATCTCATCTTGCTCTCCTGCAGTTAAAGTTAATACTCACCTATCACACAGATTGGTTAGGAGCTCAGAGGTCTTTTTCAAGGGTGCAGTAGAAATGCGGAAATCCAGTCACCTTGGACAGCAAGTACGAAGTGCCAAAGGTTTGTCAAGTAGTAAGTACACTGGCACTCTGTGTCACAGGTGCAGGTATGGAGTAGACAAAACAGCTGACAGTGCTCCACTGCAGGTTTGCAATTCAGTTACCACATATCATTGCTGTGTTCAACAGGACCATCTCAGATGTCAAAGACATGCATGGAACACATAAAGTTGGATTCCAGTCATCTCCTGTTTCAGTTTGAACCCATTCCCCCTTGTCCTATCAGTACAGTCCCTGATGAAGAGTCCCTCTCCAGCATCCTTGAAGGGCCCCTTCAGATATTGGAAGGCTGCTATGTTTTTACACAGCAGATGTTTCTGAATCAGAGCTTCTACATCTTTGATCTGTGGTCTTCAAAAGATGATTTAAGATTGCAAATGGAGCACAGCTACATCAGCACTGACACAAGACAAATGACTAAATCGATGAATGCTGCTTCTGGTAATTTTAGTTTCTGAAGCATTCTCACAACATCCCCGTGGACATTGAAGCTCTGCCATTTCCCGATTCCAGACCAGGCTTCTTCCAGCTCTCCCCAAGCACTCCCAGACAGGGAACCACTCATCAACCACCATTCTTTTGAGAACAGACTAGACTTTTACAAACAGTAAAACCAGAACCAAATCTAAACCAAACCCTTGAAATCACACCTCCCTCAGCATACCAACATAACGGGAAAAACCCAGCTATAAATACTCAGACATGAAGTAGATTTAACTGTTCCTCTCTCTTCTGCATGAATCCATCATGTTTGCCATTAGAAACGACTCATTTTAACACCTTTGTATCCATCAATGAACAGAAAAGACCATTCTAAAAAGAATAAAAATTCTTTCAGTACTACAGCCTTGCTTAGATGTATGAATAAAAAGAAACAGATTACTGATCATCACATAAAGCTGCAACTGCATTCTCCCTCCCCCACCCCATTTTCTCTTACAATCATCAACAAGCCTTCCAAACTCAGCAGGCTATTTTCTCAATATTGGTTTTAAAACAACCAGGGAGAGCAGAACAGCAGGCTATTAACTTGGAATTGCTTTTGTTTTACCAGGCTATCCTCTTTCTGTTTTCAAGATGTCCTCTTAGGCTGGTAAGCACTCTCCTGGCTCCTGGCTGTGCTACTGGCTGTAGCAAGCCCCACATCTACCCAGGAACATGCTGAGCTTGGAGCAAGCTCATCCTCCTAACTCAGCACAGCACATGGCATTTCTTGCAGGATATGGCACCCAAACCTTTTTCATTTTCTACCGTTTCATTTGAAGCTCGTGTAATACCCGGGCCAGCATTATTAAATCAACACAGCCTTGGAACTGCTTTGTACAAAAACTGTCAGCTTTCAAACAGAAGGGACTGAGAGACTGTTGTCTCACAGATCCGTGGTAAGAGTGTATTGGTACAGACCAGAGCTGGAAGGAATGTTGTCTCTTGACAAAGTTAACGGTGTGGCTGATGACAGGAGTCTGCTAGGTACGTTTGTTCACCTTAATTGCTGTGTTTTCTTACAGCCACATTCCTTTATACACTGTTCCTCTCTCTGTCTGAACTGACAACCTGTTCACCTCCATCTGCCAGTATTTGTCCTTTTCTTCTGGCAAATTTTTCCATCAGGCGCTGTGTTCCATGAGGATGCCCAAGCACGAGATAAAATTTATACCAGCACAGGCTCTTACACTGCCTCAGGCACTCTGCATCCTTGGTGCTAGTTAACACATTCTATTTTAAAATCGGCTTGTAAATAGCACAAGTGGCAGACGAGTTCTATATAAGCCTATTCACTTCAATACCATGTGAGGTAGCTAAGAATGATTTGTTTGACTGGATCCATGCCTACAAGCTGGTGAAAGGAATATCTCAGTTGCTCAGTATTTTATCCTGATGAAGAACAACATTATTTTTCATGTTGAAAATTTTCTTTCTCATGTCAATCCAGAGTTATGGCTGCAGCTGAGACTAGAAAAGACAACAGTTAAAAACTAGGAAATCTGTCCTCATTTAATAAATCTAACAATAGCTTTAATGAAAAGCAAAATGTGAAATAGAATCAACCTGACCTCCAAATAGGTGACAAGCAATAAAGGCTGTAATAATATAGACTCATATTGACTCCAGCTAAAAGTTTGCTTATTGCTGTGTTTCTCAATATGTTAGGGAGGCTTCCAGAGTCAGCGCACTGACTAAGCCAGAAGACAACTTGCCTTTTGGAAGCTCAGCCCCTCAGAGAGAGCAGCAGAGAGCTTTATGTGGCCACTTATATAACCCCCTCATTGTCCGAGTTTGATTGTGGTTGTCTGCGGACATGTCCACTAAGGGGTGACTTAGCAGATGGTTCATTCATGTCTCCCTAGGACAAATTCACACTGTTCTGACATCACAGATATTCCTTTCACTACTTGGATCTTCACCCAAAGTACACAGGGCAGGACGATTTTGGCTTTTGAAGCAGCTCTGAAGAAAATGTTCTTTTTTAATTTCCTATTTAAATGATCCCACTTTATGCCCACCAGCAGTAGCAAGTATGTCAAGGAGAAGCTGTGGTGGCATACAGCAAATACTGTGGTTTTTCACGGTGTTCTTATTAATTACAGTCTTCTCCCCAAACACTTTTTTGAATGGCAACTATATGATATTAAATGCTGTTACTACTTTTGCGGTTGCATATGTAAAAGGTTTGCAGTTCACATGTACTTGGCAGAGATGGTCACACACCGTAAGAAGACTATAACTAATCCCTTTATTCCTATCACTTCCTTTCAGCAAGATGGCTTTCTGTACACAGCTTCTTGGACACCAAAGCATGGAAAGGTAACAATAACTCCTGGCAAGTAAACATCGATATAATTACCTTGCACTGTAGTCTGAGAGTCAAGAAAACTACCCAATATCTTGAAGCAGCACAACCATAGGTTCTAGACCTGCTATGTTGGCATCTCCCTCCTTCCACTTCTGTCCTCCCCCTCCCATGCAGAAGCCATACAACTTAGTTAAAAGCATTACAGAGTAGGGGTTTCTATTGATAAAAATTAGAGATAGTTCCACTAGATATGAAGGTTGCTCAATAAAATCTGAAGTTCCAAGAGATCAGCACAGGTAGGCTCCAGTTCAGACTGTTGAATGCAGAAGATTTGGTTGTCATCAAAATGACTAAATATCAGCATTTGTACATGTTGCAGTGTAAATGCAAACTGATAAGTCCTTGTTCTGAATAATACTACCCTTTCTGTATTTCCAGCTCAAGCACCCACAGCTGGGTTTTCAAAGGAATGATTAGGCACGCTTTCCCTGTCCTCTTCTCCCTCAAAAGGGCCTTCAAAGAATTATCATCTCTTTGGAGAATAGAAAGAGTAGAGGCACAGCATACTAAACAAGAACCAGCAGCTGTTTTTTCTCATCCTAGAACACAATGCTTATTAACATCATAATTCTTTTAAAAATAATTTTATACACTTTTTTGGTTTCATGACAATGAAGTATTAGCCACATAAATAAGTAAGAGGTGATTCTTTTGCATCCAAGCCATTGCACAGTTTGTAGGCAGACTCCGATACAGGGTTAGCTGTAACTAGGGTGAGTTTAATTAAAATTGGTAACATGTAGACACTTACAACTGGGAGCATTTACTTCCCTTCTGATTAAGTCTTACTACAAACCCACCTATTCTGAATAGTGATACACAATAATTTACAGTACACGCAAACCACACTTGTATCATTTGTGCCTACTAGTCACTTTCAAAATCTCTAGAAAACAATCCCACACAGTCCAAACCCAGAAATAAAGAAGAGCAGAGACATGAAGCTGCATGAGACAGAAGGAAAAAATCTTGTAGATTAAATCAGAAACCCGATAGATTCACTGTATCTCTTGCATTTCTCATGTCACTCAATTAGGTCCCAGAATTACTTAAGAAACTCAAACTCTTTCTACAAAATACAGCCACTGTTACAGCAATATACAGCAATATTACAGCAAAATACAGTAATAAGTGCTGTAAAATCTCAATCACACCAGCAACACCTATACATATTGGATTTGAAGGTCAGCAAAGAGGAAAAATAGTAACCTACAAAGAATGAAATTACACAGCTAGAGCATGAAAGACTCACAGCAAGACAAATCCTATTACTGGAAACAATGCTACATGACATATGTTCTATTCACTGCAGCATCTGAAAACCCATTTCGCTAATTCTGGTAGTTTGACACTGTTGTTTAGCTTTATTTAGAACAGCAACAAGCTAGCTTTTTACGTTTAAGATGTACAAGCAATACACTTTTCAAAAGGCAAAAGTCCTTAGCATATGTGCTATTAGAATATTGACAAATTTATAGCATTTAAGTTTTCATCTCAACACTTACTCACGCATTAAAAGAGCTGGTGGATTTAACTGTTGAACACCTATGTTCAGTATTCAGAATGAGCAGTTTTAAAGACTGTGAAGATTTTGTATATGTAGATTCTAGAGAGTCAGTTCTACAAAAGCCCCCAGGCTTACATTTTTCTTGTTTTCAGTCAACAGCATCAACTTTCTTAAATAGGAGTTAAAATACAGAATGACAGGAGAAGCCACAGTTCATCTCTTGTTTTCCACAGCAACGTGCTGAGATAGGTAAAAGATATCAAACATGAACAGAAATACAGGACAATACTGTACAAGATGGATCTATAAATAAGACTGCAATGTCACTGTTAAAGACAGGAACCCGCAGAGATGAATATTCCTTAACACTACATTGTAAGCCCTGTAAGAAATTCTGCCTCCTGCTGAGAGTTACAAAATCCCAAATCCCAGCGCTCAAGTTAAAATGGAGTCCAATACAAACATTACTACTTCTCCCTTGTCTAAACATATGGCATTATATTCAAAGCTGATGCATGTACACCTGGAAGGCTACAACCTGTTTTCCAAGTTCAGTTTTCTTATTTCAACTTCCTAAGTCCATTTGCAAGTTTATTTTGATTTTGAAACATTTCAACTTAACCACTCATCCTATCACTGTAAACCAAAAGGCTAAAGAAAACTTCAGAAGATTTTAGTACTCCTTCAATATTCATTTCAAGAGTTTATTCTTGAACGGTTGAACTTACTGTGCCTGCATGTGGATAGTGCTACTGCATATGAAGCAGATTTACTCAAATTAGGACCCCCACAGGCACTATTAAAATAACTGCAAAAGGCAGCAGATGACAATCACAATTGCTGAACATATGATCTTCTTGCAGATCTAAATTTAACCCTGAAGGCAGAGGATCTTTACCCAGAGTTCAGAAATGCAAACAGCAGGTACAGCCATTTCAAAACACTGGATTAGAAGCGAACCACTAACGGCAGCAAGGGTGGGTGGGAGAAGACAACTTAACTGCACGCTGCTGTCTGTTTTGTTCTGGATTTCCCCTGGAGTGGACAGCACTGCAGTGTGGTTTAGGAGAAAGCTCACAGTACGGGTCATGTGGAACCACTAGGATTCAGCTGAATGAGGACACCCAGCGTGGTTCCCATACAGACCCTCATGCTGGCACCACAAGCAGTATGCAAACTTCAGCATTGTCCTTCCTGGGGCTACAAGTGGATAAGCACTTAGCTCTTCCGCCAAACGTGACAACTCATGCAAAGAGCTGCTGCACTGCATTAAATGAGTGAAATACTAAACTCCTGCTGTGCTGACTATCATGTTTGGGAAATCAGTCAAGTAAGTAACAAGCAATTAATGCATCTTTAGGTTTTCATTAAGCATATATACAATGACAACAAAACCAGAGCAATCTTTTGTCATATTGATATTGCTTAAGACTGCATTCCATAGCCAGGTGCCAGTATTTACATATTTAAAAGACAGATTACACTTTAATATGACAAAGCACTCAAACAAAATGGAAGAGACATTCTTGACTCATCATAGACAGAATTCCTAGCATCCTGCACTGCTGCTTCTATACAAAATGGGGTTTTATTTGTTATTCTTTTCAGCCCTAAACATAGACTTGATTCACTTGATTAGGTTAAGTTTTTAAATACCCACATACAAAAATACAATCATCATCTGCAGTCTAAAATACAGATCATTCATCTGCCAAAAAGGTAACACCCTAAAAATGGTTCATGGAAAGAAACCTACCAAACAATAAACTGATCACTACTCCCACTTCTGGAATCCTCAACACAGATATCAGAGACGTGATGACAGATGAAGAAGGAAAAGGTACTCACAAATAACACCTTCTGCAAGCCATCCTTGAAAGTGTTGTGGATTTGGTATTTATATTTTCTTTCAGGCAATCTGAGGTAGAAAAGCTCTTTCTTAAGGAAAAAAAAAATATTAAAAATCACAGTCACAGCTTTTGCATGTTCATTCGAGATCAGCCCCGGTGGAACATCACTGAGAAGTAAGCTGGTGATGTAACTGGCATCAAACACTGCATCAAATAAACCCAAAGGCTCTACAGGGTTATATTTTGCAAAGCCAAAAGGTTTTTCCCAGAGAGGAGGTTTAGTAAGCACAAACCAGCCACACTGTTTTCACATTCCTGGTGGGCTTGCTTTCTGCTTCCAGAAAAAGTCCCAAATCTGTATTTATTGTTACACTTCATCACCAGGAAAAAAAACAATATGCTTTCTCATTTGATATTTAGACTGAAATATAAAAGCACCAAATGTTGTATTTTCGAATGCACCATCTCTGTATGAACATTGTAGTACAGTCCAAACCAAGAAAAGGCCATTGGTCCTTTTATCTCCATGGCAACAGCAGCATCTGTGAAGACAAACCGTATTCCCTCTTCACTGCAAAGTCAATTTATAGTCACATACTGTGACATAAACTCATAAGACAGCAAAACTAATCAGCAGCTAGGAGAATCAGGAACCAAAGTATGAGATTAAACTCTTGCTCAAAAGAACATTCTTCTGCAGGTTCTATTTATCACTGTGAAAATTACCAAATGAATAACCAAATCAAGCTGTTCCTTTCAGCTGAGCCAGGTGGGGAATTTGTGAGCTTCCCACTTCAGCTAACAAGGATAGTTGCTGAATATTTTATAGAATTAGATTCTCTAAATCTCCAGTTATACCCTCTTAATAGGGGAGACAATTAAACAAAGAAAAAAAGACTGAAGAACTATTACTTAAATACTACCTTTTCCTTTACAAAGCCTTGCCATCATTAGCAGCACCAGCAGAGTGAGAAGCCTCACAACTGTACAAACTACTGCCCTCCCATCCTCCTCCCTCCACCCTGCTTTCTGAACCAGTGGCGCAAGTATTTCAGCAGCATAATGACTGTGCACTAACAGTCTTTATCTCTAGGGCATGACCATATATACAGGCTTGATAAAACACCTAAATTTGCTTTTATTTTAGTCCTGTCCACAGTGGTCCTTTGTAAAACACAAAATTAACCAAAACAACAAAAATCCCAACAATAAAACCAAACCAAAAACCCCACACTACAAAAATTGCCTTTTTTCTTCCCCATCCCTGCTTCTTGCCCCACACCAATGCTCACCACTCAGGCCTTGCATTATCAAGACAGCCAGGCCTCCTCCCTTGCTTCATGAATCAATAAAACGACCATCTGCTCACATTATTAAGTCAAATATATACCAGAACACACTGATGAGGGCAGCTCATTTGCCATGGTCAAGTGATCAGTTCATAGCTGTTTTATCGTCTGCTGTAATATTTCCAGTATAAGAGGGAGCAGGTGGTCAGCCAAATGCTACCTATCACAGCACCACCTCTGATGTTCCCCGGGCTAAAGAGAAGCGGGAACTGTCAAAGGTGCTGCTAAATGATGTAAATTTGCAAAACAAAACAAACAAAAAGCAGGTCAGGCAGGAGTTATTCTGGTGAGCTTTAGTCCAAACTGATTTGCAAATCTGTTGTGTCAAAACAGTCTAAGGTGCTCCCTTTCGGTCAGTCACCTGTCTAAAGCTGAAGAGTGAACTTTACAACCTCCCGTCCACCACCACTAAACCTGCCACACAAATTCCTGCTACACTGGAAACCAATGGAAGAATTTTATGTAGCAGACATGCACTTGGGTTTACCTACTCAGCTGAACCTTCCATCACACAAAAGCCAACCTGGTGATAACTTGTAGAATTGTCAGTGTAGACACAGCCCTTGAATCTCATCACCCTGTGCTGGTGCTATAGCAGTGCAATAGGAAACCATAACTAATGGGGAGATAAAAGCCCCAAAATTCTCCATTCCCCCACATAATTGGCCTGCACTGCTTGGATACTGCATCAACAAAAACTCCAGTACTATTCATTTTAAGAAAGCTACATCTAAACATACACTGTCCCACACAGCCCGAAGTGACCTACACAGGCTGATGTGGCAACTCCTAAATAGCTCCATTCATACAGTTTACAGAACCTTTGCTGTGAGCTTGACTCTCTGTTTCCAACTCACGTGGGTGCATGGCATGGATTGGGCACCTTAGCAAAATGTCCTATTCCACAATGAAGTATGCATACCTTGAAACACACACCCACACAACACAACGAGACATTAACATGATTACTTGATACCTGATAACTTTGGAAGTTAAATATCTTTTCCACAAATAAGGATGATTCAGAGAAATACAGATTGAAGACAAGTGGTTTTTCTATTGCACTGAAGACAGCCAAGAGATATCTTCCCTTGCTCCAGGGGAGCTTTCTAATGATTCAAATAATGCCTTATTTTTAGCAAATACCGCCTTATTTTTAGCAAATACCAAAGACAGAGCACTGAAGATATAGCGCAGTTTTAATTATGAAACTGCACATCACAGCCAAACCCCTCTAATAGCCATCAATACATCACCTAAATAAATGCCTGCTAAGAAAATAAAACTGTCCCATAAAGAGTCCATATGTAAGTTTTCCAATCTATTGTAAAGTCAAGCAGCTCAGTCGCCACTGGTGTATGAGAATGTACACAGTCTTGCCAGCTTGGCCACAGGTGGCTGGCAGTGCCACGCAGAGGTTGAATGAAAAGCAAAGAGTAAGTTATACAGGTAGTCAGCAGGGTGCTCTCTGGATGATAATCAATCCAGATCAAGAACAAAACACTTTTGCCAGGTAGCTGAATCTGCTAGTTGTGGGAAACAGTTAATCATTTAAGCCCAGTTTGGAGGGATAGAAAGAATAAGACTGAAAAGTTAAATCAGCAAGCAAAAGCAAAGTGCACAAGAAAGAAATGACAACGCTCACGTGCTGCAAGCATGTTGAATTCTGTCACCACATGCATTTGGAGCTGATGCCCTCTGCTCCTTCACCGAGGCTTCCCACAACAGTTCTAGGACCAAGTATGTCCAAAAGTAGGAACCCAGTCTGCAACAATTTCTTCATATATGAAAGGTGCTTTAGTAATGTAATAGCTATTCCTCCCTCTTCTGTAGTGAGCGCCACTGAAACTTTAATTTTAGACAGGATAAGACTCATGAAGCTTTTGCAACAAGTAGCACGTTTTAACATGTTTGGTACAAGTTTTCAGTTTGGCTCTAGTTTTTGTTTTGATGTGTCCAGATATAACGATAACTGAAAAACCCGCTATCTGGCTCTGAACTCACCTGAGCTCTTACTGCTTTATCCAAGACAACAAACTAACTTCCATAGTCTATGTTAAGCATGTGCTCAAGCTGCTGTTTGAGGCAATATATCTTTAGTCCACTGCCTTCCTCAGTTCTTCCCTAAAACAGTATGAAGTTGGCCTGATGAGTAAGCAGGGGATAAAGTCTGCCCACATTAATAACTTAGCAGAATGAATTAAAATATTTTACATTTGAATACTACAAAATCAAAAGCCAGTAACTGCACAGGCTATTTCACCTTAGCTGTTAACTTAGAACAGAAGGCTGTCTTTTATAAAAAAATGATAGTAAGTACGACAGAACCGGGCACATCAGGTTGCGGTTTTCCCTGTTATAAAGACTACCCAGCAAGATAACTTGCACAGTATGTCACTTGTTGCCACTGCGTGAAAAGACCGAGACATAAGATGACAAATTTTTATCCTAATGAGTTTGCAGTCTGAAAGTATTAAAACAGACTGAAATGACCAACAAGAACTGCCACGGGTTTCAGCAGGGTCAGCTCACCATAGGAAGTGTTCAGTTCTGCTAAGTCCAACTACATTAATAACCTGCCAACATCAATGACCTGCACAGTCAGTGAACTGTTTCCAAACCCCATTTCTCTCTGCTGAGATTTCTGTTCCATTACTGCAGCTAGTAAACAGATCGCCTGAGCAATACAAAAGAGTATCATATAGGATAGCTTCTGCAGGACCACAGCTTATGTACTGAGTTACAATTCACAGACCAGATGACATTTACAAATGAAAATCACTCAAGGCCTCAATTCATCGGGAATGCTTTCTGTTACACTATTATGCAAAGCCATTTGTTACCATTCATAGAATCATAGATTCATAGAATAGTTAGGGTTGGAAAAGACCTTAAGATCGCCTAGTTCCAACCCCCCTGCCATAGGCAGGGACACCTCCCGCTATTCTAATATAATACTAATTCATTGTATTCTCGTGTTTATCATTAACATGTCAGCCTCTGCATGTTAAGCTGCTTCGCTATTTATTCATTCTAGAAAACCAGAGCAAATCAGGCTTGTGGTGGAAGGTTCAAGTGAGATGTTGTCGGATAAAGCACACATCCTTCATCCTGCCCCACCTGGTCCCAGCCTATCTACTCAAACACAGAATCATACAAGCATACTCCAAATATGAAAAGAATAGCTACCAGAATAAAGCCTTTAAACTCTCATTTTGGCACCACTAATGTGATTAGGAGCAGCACTGTTCCATGCTATTATGATGATTGGCTTTGTTTCCTTTACAATGGCATTTAATAGCAGACTCACCCCTTGCTTCAAAGATCACCTGTTTTTCCCTGATATTTTTCTCTCGATGGGTTAAGCAGTTTGAGACGCTTTTCAGCTCGCCTCACTTGCTGTGTGCGACACAAACCACGCAAACCCTTCCTGTCCCACTCCTGCTTCACCGGGACAGAAATGACTGAGTTTAACCTACCCGGTCCTGGCATGGGCATACTTTAAGTTTGTTACTACGAACTTCAGGAGAAAAAGTACTAAGTGGTCTGCGACAGAGTTCCCTTCAAAGATGCGGCTGGGAGGGTGCAGAGCCGGCAGCACGCTGCTTATACAACACCAACTGGTAATCTGGGAGGCCATATGGATTATTTTATAGGAAACATACCCATCGCTGGCTAAAACCGCGCACTATTCACTCCGCCGCCTGAAACTGACTGTGCCTAAGGGCCCGGGCTCGGCCGGGGGAGCCTCCGTTCAGCACAGCAGGGTGGGCGCTGCCAAACCCCAACTGAGCATGCCGTGGATGGGGGAGGCCTCACCGCGAGACCTCTCCTCGGCCGCGGAGCCGCGGCGTCGGCTTCGCCGGTCCCCGGGGACGGCAGCAGCGCCAGGCGGGGCAGCGGGCACTGGGCTGCTGCGCGGGGCCGCACCAGGGCCCCGTCCCTCACTCTCGGCTCTAACAACACCGCCTGGGCAGTGGGGCTCTGAGGCGGAGCCGCGGCTGCCCCGACAGGTTCTAGACGGTTCAGGCCGCCCCTGAGCAGCCTCACTTGAGCCCCTCAGGGCGCCGACCGCCACAGCAACATCACTGAACACAGACTGCTTTGGGGTTGGAAAGGAGCTTAAGATCATCCAGTTCCAACCCCCCTGCCATGGGCAGGGACCCCTCACACTAAACCATGTCACCCAAGGCTCTGTCCAGCCTGGCCTTGAACACCACCAGGGATGGAGCATTCACAACT